>CAIGQZ010032461.1:10432202-10452326 GCA_903798205.1 Danio tinwini | reverse complement strand
ATTATATTATATTATATTATATTATATTATATTATATTATATTATATGTCTTTCCAAGGGTGTCATGGTGGCACAGTGGGTAGCACGATTGCCTCACAGCAAGAAAGTCGCTGGTTCGAGCTTCGCTTGGATCAGTTGGCATTTCTGTATGGAGTTTGCAAGTTCTCCTCATGTTCACGAGGGGTTTTCTCTGGGTGCTTCGGTTTCCCTCACAAGTCCAAAGACATGCGCTATAAGTGAATTGTGTAAGCTAAAATTGTCTGTAATGTATGTGTGTGAATCAGTGTGTATGGACGTTTCCCAGTGATGGGTTGCAGCTCAAAAACATATGCTGGATAAGTTGATGGTTCATTCCGCTGTGGCGCCCACAGATTAATTAAGGGACTAACCCGAAAAGAAAATGAATGAATAGTATCTGTGTCTTTCGAGAGGGGTCCGGATGCAGACCTGGTGCAGTGCAGTGCAATCTGAGCTGCATCCAATGCTTTTTAATGTGCTCACCTAACCCCACCCCTAAGCCTACCCGTCACAGTGATGTCACTCACTCCATTGAGTGCATTGTGTCTGACATTACATCGCTGAGTGATGCAATCTCAGCTTGCATCATAAAGGCTGCATTCGACATCTAACACATTGACCTGTAACCCACATTTTTATTACCCATATATTGAAGAAGAATAACCTGATTATTGTGTTAAAGGATTGGTTTTCTGTCATGTTGAAACATAGGGGAGAGCGTATCATTTTTCATAAAAATCTATTTTTAAAAGATAATGTTTAGACAGAAATATATTTTTGCTATGGTTACTAACTCATAAGTGTGGTCTATCAATATCGGATGGTATTTCGAAAAAATGTAGAACAGCTTTGAAATAATTTCACTTTAAACATAAGTAGAACATTGTTACTTTTGAACCCGTCAGTAGGGACAAAAGTAACACAAGAGTGGGTCAAAAGTAACACAGCACTATTTGCTAATTTACTGGCTTAATTTTCATTCATTCATTCATTTTCTTTTTGGCCTAGTCCTTTTATTAATCAGGGGTCGCCACAGCAGAATGAACCGCCAGCTTATCCAGCATATGTTTTACGCAGGGCATGCCCTTCCAGTTGCAACCCATCCCTGGGAAACACCCATGCACTCTCATTCAAACAAATACACTACGGACAATTTAGCTTACCCAATTCACCTATAGTGGACTTGTGGGGGAAACCGAAGCACCTAGAGGAAACCCACGTGAACACAGGGAGAACATGCAAACTCCACACAGAAATGCCAACTGACCCATCCGAGGCTCGAACCAGTGACCTTATTGCTGTGAGGCGTCAGCGTTACCCACTACACTACCGTGCCGCCCTGGCTTAATCTTGCTTATTTTAAATGTACTGTATCTGATATGACTGCAAACATATTTTGTAAACTGCTTTTTCCATTTGCAATCTGACAATGCAATATGTAAAAAAAAAAACTAATGGAAAGAATTTTTGAATATTTAAAAAAAACAGTTATAGCCTGCAAAGCAATAATGTTTTCAGGGCTTGGAGAAAATCCATTTGTTACTTTCATCCCACGTTATTTTCATCTCCTAAATGGACAAAAACGGACGAGTATGCTCAAAACCTGGTTAGAATATAGAGAAAGCCAATTGATGAGGTTTTTGACCCAACCCAAAATGAGCATTTTCATAAAAAACATAATATTAAGATAATAAGAAACATTAAATTTTTTTAATTGTAATATGATGCAAAAAGTATACAGATTATCACATACAAATGAAAGAAAAAGAAAACAACAACAACAACAAAACAGTCAGGTACTGGCAGGAGTGTGTGTTTGCGTGAGTGTGTGCGCATGTAAATGTAACTGGGTGGACTGGTCAGAGTACATAAATAAGAGAACAAATATATATATACAATGTGCATAGTAGAAAATTATTATATCAATAAATGATGGAAATAACATAGATATAAATAAAACAGATAGAAACCAATCAGTGTTAAGGAGTGACAACAGTTATAGTAATGTATTGATAGGCATAATAAAAGTAAAAAAATGACAACAATAATAATAATAATAATTACAACAAGAAGTACTACATTAAAATAAAAAAACATTATATCAACACAATGGTTTATTCTGAAGGATCACTGAAAACTGGATTTATGTTGCTGGAAATTCTGCTGTAATACATGTTAAAATATATAAAAATGTGTTCTATTTTAATATGTTTTAAAATTAAATATTTTCCTGTATATCTAGCTGAAAGTCATTTTAAATTGTATTTATTTTTATAATTTTTGATCAACTAAATGCAGCTTTTTTATATATATTTTTGGACTTTCGACATAATTTAATCTTATAAAGATGAGCTCATCTTTTGTAATATTTCAGATTTTATAGTATTTAGTTCTAGTGTTTCACAACTAAATTTCACTCTGATGCAAATCCAATTCGCTCAGTGATGCAATGTCCCTGTTGGATTTTTTTTTTGTACAAATGCAGCCCATCTGGATGCTAAAATATATATATATTTCTTTCCTCCACCACAATGGACTTGTAACCCACATATTCATCCTTTGAATGTTGTGTACACATATTCCAGAGGAAAAAAAGAAGTGATTACAGTGTTAAAGGCTTTCTGTTCCCAACTGAAACTATCCATCATCTTAAAACATAAACAGTGACAAAAAACAACTGAGTGTGACGGGCTCCCTACTATTTTCCAGAACATTACGATTACGTATAGCATTCACTAAACGAAAATGACCGGAAGTCCTAAAGTCATTCAAAGACGGCCGATAACATCTCGAACAAGAAATTGCAGAATAGGGAGAAACAATATTGCATTATTTCAGCCACCTAATGACTGTCGTTCGGTTGACCGCAACCACAGACTTACATACTGCATGTAGTCCGGACTACTTTATTTAGAACACACACAAAAAAATCTAAATAACACTTTGCTTAATGACCATTTCTTACTGCAAAATGTTTATGTGGTTTGAGGAGCCGGGAAGAGAGCAAGCTAAGTAATGTATTATGAGATCCAGACCTTTAAAGGCAGGAAAAGACATAAATCATAGCTAATATACTCGGGCTATAAATTGATGAAAGTGAAAAGAAGTGTGGTGCAAACCGCTCATTGCTGCATGCTGAGCCGGCTGGTTTGGAGGCTCTTATGTGGAGCTGTATTGTTTTGAGAGTTTGTACTGAGTCCATCTGTCATTATTTGGCTGTGATTGATTAATCCGAAAGCTCTTAATATAGACCGGAGAAGTTACGCTGCGCTTAGACTCAACTTCAGACCACATTCTCATGGACGTCCAGGCCTGACCATATCATGCATATTGCAAACAAAAAGTGTTGACTGAATTTACCACGTCCTTTCTTTTTGGTTGGGTTTATGCTTCCCTAGAAGGAAGCCATGTTGTTGTTGTCTTTTTATTCTCACCTTTATTTTTTTAAGCTTTTTTTCCTTTGAAACACTGTTAAAAAACTAAATAAGTAATTGTGTGCAATCTGCAGTAAAAACTAATTATATACTGAGTTCCCACTTGAAAGTACATGAATGTAGACAAACTCAAGGCCTTGAAAGTACTTAAAAACAAACACAGGTCTTTGAAAGTGCTTGAATTCAACTTGAAATAAAATTTGTTCATAGTGTTATTTTAAAAGCATTGAACAGAACAAAAAAATAGCTAATTATCTTGTGTGCTTGTGGTAAGAGAGAGTGTAGTCAGAGCTCGTGTTTCCAGGCGCACCTAGATGAAAACATCTCAGCTTTTCAGAAACGCACAGTGAGTCATGTGACTACAGCTAACCAATCAACTTCACACTTTGTATGGAATATACACATTTCAGTAATAACAGTAGACTAATTACCTCAGACAAACAGCGCACACAAACACTGAGGTGCTTTTTAATTTTCTTCATAAGTAACACTTGTATCAGAACTGTAGCTATGGTTTGACTATTAACTCTCGGCATTCCTGCAGTGTGCGAAAAATTACTAAATGGGATTTACAGTACATTAAAAACTAATTAAAAATATTTTGACTTATATTTTTTGACTTGTTCTTGATTTATAAATAATGTCTCTATTGATTGAATGTGCAAATGCTTAACAATAACAGGTTTAATCATGTTATTACATTTAACAAAAAATTTTAATTTGACATTAAATTCAGTACAGCTATATAAAATTCATCTATGCATTCAGAACATCATCATTACTCTGACATGTTTTATGTAAATATCAAGTGTAAGTGAAATCTAAATTACATTAAGGATTTTATTTATGCTGCATATGCTGGCATTGTGAATGACAAAGGTGCTTGATTTAAATAAAATTGTGCTTTAAAAAGTCATTGAAAGTCCTTGAATTTGCCGTTCACGAAAGAGTGGAAACCCTCTATATATTACACTGTAAAAAATGCAGGGTTCTACACAAGTCATTAATGTTGTCCCAACACAAATTAGGTAGGTTAACAAATTTAAGTGGATTGAACATAAAACAATTATGTTGTCCCCCCCAAAATCAAAAAAATTGTATTGTTTCAGCTCATTTTAAATAAGTATTTTGAACAAACAGCAGAATCTTTTTTTTTGAGTGTATATGAATGTAAACAAAAGTTAATATATCAATCTGAAGAGTTCAAACCTGATTTGAACAAGGAAATATATTGAATATAAACAGAAATATATACAGAATATACTGACAACCACCTTGAACCACTTGATAATTTATAAGAATTCCCTGGATAAAGTATCTTTGCATCCAGGGCTGCACAATATATTGTTTTAGCATTGATATCACAATGTGTGAATCTGCAGTAGTCAAATTGCAGGGTCTGCAATGTCAATTCAGATCAATATGACATGACATTTTCATTTTAATGTGTTGTTAATGCCTGTAACTGTACGATTTCAGACAAATGTATACTATATGGGCACAAAAAATGTAAAGTTTGCCACTTTAACAAAGATTGATTGTGTTTAATCATTTATACAATGAAGACTATACAGTGTCATTTTACATTGATTATCACAATCAACCTCAATGCGGTTGCGCAGTGGGTAGCACTTCGGTTTCCCCCACAAGGCCAAAGACATGCGCTATAGGTGAATTGGGTATGCTAAAGTGTATCGTAGTGCATGAGTGTGTGTGTGTGTGAATGAGTGTGTATGGATGTTTCTCAGTGATGGGTTGTGGCTGGAAGGGCATTTGCTGCGTAAAAACATATGTTGGATAAGTTGGCGGTTCATTCTGCTGTGGCGACCCCAGTTTAATAAAGGGACTAAGCCGAAAAGAAAATGAATGAACCTCAATGCTGTTAGACTCCACAAAAAATAATCAAGTGCTGTTTATTTAATTTTTATCTTTGTTCTATTGTTTTAATCTGCTTTATTTTGTATTTTTTAAAATCATTTTGTATATTTTATCAAAGTCCCTTTAAGGCAAGTCATTTCACTCGGCGGCCTTCATTCACCATATTGGCGGTTACACTTTTTCCAATTCAAAACTATATGACTGACATGTCTTGTGTATTCTATAGTCTTTGATTTTATGCAGATGCACCCCCCTTAAAAAATCATCCCAATCAATGTAAAATTATCAATTCTTTTCAAATAGAGTCGTCTTGTGAAATTATATTAATATCGCAGAAAAACAAAATATTGTGCAATGTTATTTTTTTCCAATGTCATGCAGCTGTAATCCCCAGGTCCTATATCTAAAATTAAAAACATCTGGCTATACTTAAGTCTTCGCTTCACCGATCTGTGCAGTTTATTCCTAATCACAGGTAAATTGCTAGATGAACATCGTCATCCATGTCTGCTCAGAATTATGACCACAAATACTGTAAATTGATAATAATTCAGTTGTATACAATAGTTTGCCGGTGCAATTGGCCAGCTGCATAACACCCAACTAGTAATGGTAAAGGCAACAAGCATCACAGATTACAGTCATTACAGATCGGTTTTGGGAAATGAGAAAACATAAACACATTTTTTTGGAACAGTGTTGCATCAAATATTGAAGTCATTCTCAGTTGATAATCAAGTTATTCATCTTACCATGACAATAAGTCAAATTAACTATTTTTATTTTTGAAAGTGAGAAGTTAAGACAGCCTCTTCATTTGTTTAGTATTTACAAGTGGTGATGTGTCTGAATGACAGATTGTAAAACAATAGCATTCTCCTCACAAAAGGCATACACTGGGTCAAATCCTTTGCCTTATGCCGTGTCTTGCACTTGTTACTGAAAATCTAGACAAGTGGGTCTGGAGTAAAGCATATCCTCGCTTGCTGGTCATGTTTTTTGAAAAGTCTTTAAAAAGCGGGATTGACTTTCAAGTTGGATTTTGAGAGGAAAGATTTTTTTTTGTGTGTGTGCAATAATTGCTATATAATGAGGGCTTCGGTCACCTCCTGCCACATTGTGGCCGTGTTTTTTTATTTACTCGTCTGGTCAGAGCCAATAGCCCCGTTAAAGAGATGGAAAAAAAGAAGTCTTTCCAACTCCTGCTGGAATTTGATTTCTTCCAACAGCTGTCTTGCTTTATACTACCATGAAGTCAGGGAATCGCCCATCTCAAATCAATCACAGGGGGTTGACGTTTCCTGCAAACTGTGCTCATAGGATAAATGGAAGGGTTCAGGATGAGAGGGGGGGGGGGGTCATGGCTAAAAAAAGGAACATCAAATTGGCAGCTGAACAGCTGGAATGATGTCCTTGTTTATGTGCTGTAATGCCTTCTCCCATTAGCCTGATGTCTTTGAGAAGTCATTTGCTGCACTTTAGGAAAGTCTCAGCACTTACATGGAGAAATATTACTTTTGATAGAGTTTCATTCAGACTGGGAAATGAAGTACTTTTTCCCTTAATGAATTTTAGATTTTTTTTTGCATTTTCCAGAATGATTTCTCCTCACTCGTGCTATGTCAAAACAAATTTTCTGTTGACTTACTGCAGGGAAACTGCTGTGGTGGACGGAACGGGACAAAAATGACGGCATGATATGTGACTCACTCAATAACCGATCGAAAGCAGAGGAGGCGGCGAAGACAATATGTGTTTCGGTGCTGTTTGTACAATGACGCAATAAAGCCCGCTTTGGAGCATTACAGTGAGTAGCGTGCACTTTTCGGTCATTAGGAATTACAAACTGCGGCTGTTGAGCTTTGAGACACATACAAATTGTGTTTATTTTAAAGCTGGGCTCCAAGAGAGTGCCCTCTCGCTTTAAGAACAGAAAAACAGTGGAGACCTTATTCACACCTTGTTCAGAAAGTGAGATCTGAACAACACCGCCCAGGAGCTCAATGAATAGGTCATAATGTGCATGTATAGTAATGAGGCATAGAGACCCTTAAACCATGCTCGCTCTATATGTGAGTTTTCCTCTCTCTTAAAGATGTCATCACCTCACCATTCTTCAGAAATGGTCTTTTTAGTATGTGCTTTGATTTATGTGGCGTAGCAATAGGCATTGATTTCGACATTTTTGCAAACGCTTGACAATGCAATTTTAATGAATAGGACGTTTGTAGCTAGTGGGAATGGAGAATGTTACTATTATAAAAAATAACTGTAACACTTTAGTATAGGGATCAATTCTCACTATTAACTAGTGGCTTAGTACCTGCCTATTATTAAGATATTGGCTGTTTATTAGTACTTATACAGTACATATTCTGCATGATCTTATTCAGCATCCCTAATGCCCAATACCTAAACCTAACTATCTTTATAACGATTAATAAGCAGCAAATTAGGAGCTCTTTAGCCTAAAATCACAATTTGATAGTAAAAATTGAACCTTAAAATAAAGTGTGACTAAAAATAGTTTTCACTTTCACTACAGTAGTATTTACAGTATAGGTAAGAATTATGTATTAACCTACTACTGAAGTGTGATTATTTTATTGTGTTTGATAGATGATTTACTATCCTACGCAAAATGCCATTTACTAGGCCATGGTAAAGGATTTATGAATGGAGTGATGCAACTTATGCTAGAAGGTCTTGTGATAATGACAATATAGCGGATGTAGTATTTTCAAATTTCTTACATACTACTATACTATTTACAAAATTGGGATATAAGTTCAAATTCAAACATTGTACCTTAGTGTGTTATTTTGGATGCTCTGTATAATCAAAAACTATCAACTAAAAAAATTGATACTTATATGTCTACTCTATTGGATTATCTTCTTAGACAGTATGTGATTTAGTATGCTCTGTATAATTAAATACCATCAACTAAAAAAATGTAATATTTATATGTCTGCTCTATTGGATTACAATAGGGTTTGGGGGTCCTAAAAGCATAAACCTTTGAAAACAGATTTTATAGTGTTCTTAAAAAAATAAAATCTGTGCAATCTAAAAAATATCTGATTTTGCATATTATAAATTCAGAGGCAAACTGGCCTGCAATGCATTAAACTGCATGCTTAAAAAAAATCTTAAAAGGATTTATTTTAAGGAACGATTTTTACAACAGACCTTTCAAAAATGCATCCCATTTTTCCATTCCATTTTATTTTTCATCAATTCAATTTTTTTTTTACATTGCAACATATGCTCATTCTGAAAAAGTAGCCCTATATACATTTCTGGAGTTTTTGAATTATACGTATTTCATCTTTTAAATGAATGATACGGGGCAGTATGACGGCGTTCCTTATCTCACTTACTAGCTGACGTCTTACCTCCGTATGGACGAGTTTGTCCAGTATCTCGACATTTTTGTCAGTGGACTTGAGACAGAGCGGACTTGACACCAACAACGGGGTCTGAGTCAGGTGAATAACGGTTCCAGAAAGCAGTTAAGACAAAAAAAAAGGCTAAAAAAATAATAAACAATTAAACAACAGGGTGAGAATGTGGTAAAATCTGAAAACGTAGTAAAAAATCAGGGCGCTTTTCTTTTTCTGGACTGCTTTGAAAAACACTGTCGGTTTGTTTTAGGGTCGGGGGTGGGTGGGTCAATCGGTGCATTTTAAAACACTATTGGTTAGGTTTAGTGGAAGGGGAGGGTGGCGGTGATCGGTCGGTTGGTCAGTCAGTAAGTCAGTCAGTCGACAGCGGCCTCTGGTAAATTTAAGTGAAAACAGCAGGCAAGAATGGAAATTGCAAGAGAAATTTAAGGTCTGAAAAACATACACAGCAGCCTCTGGTGGATTCGCAAAAACAAAAACTACAAAAAATGTAGCTCCTAGGATGTATTTTGCTCTTTCCAGAAGTGTATAAAGGGGTACGCAATCAAAATGAGCCTGGGTTGAACATTGTTGTCGTGTAAACTGTTAGCCTTTACATCAAAGCTCAGATAATGTTCTGTGGTGAGAACTTCCCTATTCTCACAGAATGATTATGTTTTCATTACTATATTAGTATATCTTTATCATTGTAGTTATCATTCTTGGTGGAACGGGTCTAAATTGACCTTGATGTTTGAGGTTCATGTTGTCACATTTGAATAAATGTGAATAAATGTTATTTTCATCAAACAAAATCATAATGTTATCTTAAAATATACTTACAGTATATAATTAATTACATTATAAGTTGATCTTTCATTTTTTTGACTCCCAACATCTTTCATTATGTAGACAGCAGAAATTTCAGCATTTTATTCCAGATGTGGAAGCTTTTTTACACAAGTCTAAATATAGTATAACATGAATATTTGAAAATCTTTCAAGTATCGAAACAATATGAGTGTAAAGCAGCTTTAAATATGGTTTCTTTAGCCTCTGACATTCTGACATTGTTTGTCTATTTTTGTTACATTTTTTGTTATTTTATTAGCAAAAAAAATCTTATCAGGCATATTTTAAAACACAAATCAAATGACAACATGTTAAACGATTCTATTAAAAGATCATAATGTAGATTCAAATGACTAGTTATTTGTCATTCTAAAACTTTAAACTTTGCCGCCATGCTTCAAGCTACTTGGTTTTACCAACTTGTCAGCAAGAAGTAAAATTGAACATATTTCTATATGATAGTATCTTGTTTTTTTTTACGTATCCTGTCAAGCTAAATTACTATTATTTTACCAAAAGTTATTTGAAAGATTGGACATTTTACTTTCATTTAATAGGCTTTCTATGTATCACATTTGTGAATTTCATGTATTGCACACCACAAAATGGGACACCCGTTTTTGACCTCTGACATTAACGCGTCACATTTGAACGGAGTGGCATTAGAGCACATCAAACACAGTCCAATGGAAATAGAGTAAGGCAGTGTGACCGTAGGGGTACTCCATGCTGAATCAAGTTTCAGCATAATTGGGATCATACGCAGCATGTGCAGTTTTGGCACATACATTCGATTAATCAGAGAGGCTTTAATAGTGAAGAATTCTCCTGTGTGTGGCTGGGCAGACGCTCAACCGTGGGCCCCCAAGTTGAGTTCTGTTTAAGTGCGCACCTTTTGACTCCATAAACACCCATCTCAGAAATTGGGGGTCTCTAGCTCTTCCTACATCACTTTTTGCATCAGCGCACGAACATGCCACCACAACGGGGTTCACTTAATGATTAAATTGCATCTCACGTGATAGCTCCAAATCACCAGATTCCTCCTGGCTGACTCTTCCTGCTAATTGCAATTTATGTCGGAAGTCGTTGCCGTCCAAAGCTCGGCCTTCACGAGGTCCAGACAGGAAAGAAAAGACATGTGGAGTGTTTAACTGTGTGCTGAATGTCTGGCATTGTGCTGTCTGTAAACATGCTACCTTTCACGATACATGATTACAGTTGCCATCGGTCGCCTTTGATGCAGTTGCTACGTAGAAGTGCGTATGCACCTGTTCTTAATCTGCGTAATTACTGCAACAGGACCCGAGTATGATATGGTTGAATACTGACGAATGATTAAAATGTTTAACAACGGCATAAAGAGTTGTGGGGCCTGCCGATATGCGTGTTAAGTCCGTCGTTTAAAAGAAAAACAGCAGTGAAGATAATGCATGTTGAATGGAAGTTTGGGATTTTGTGTTTTCAAGTGACTTGTGTGATCGCACAATGGAGTAAAATATATTTTCGGCTTTATGGGATCATTTTAGAATCTTGATCTTGATTGAGGAGACCTGGAGTTTATCAAGCCCAGGCCGAAAGTCTGTTTCTGGGATGAGGTTTTGTTCACTTGAGTGCATAAGGCATTCCTGCCTATGACTTCATCCGCAATGGATTCCCCTTCAATCCAGAAGACAATGCATGCATTTATTTTTCACAAGCACTCAAGCTAAATACTTCTGAGTGAAATTTCAGCACCTGCCATTGTAAACCCATCTCTTTTTGTTCGGATGAAATCCATGCTAATGACACTGGAAAGACTGCAAAGAACATTAAATGTCCTATTAGGAAGGAAGAGCTGTTTGGGATTGCACTGGGCTTTTTTTCCAAAAACGTACACTGTTGTCATTGTGCACTTAAGAGTATAAGTGTCTTGTAGAACAGAATCATAAAGTAAATGACCATCCTCTGATTGAGTATATCCTAAAAAATCCCTGAACAACCGAAGTGATCTGTACTGTTTGTTTTCATGACATTTTCTGTCTTAAACTCATTAAAGGGGATTTATATCTAATTTGGAAACAGTTGTTATCAGCTACACTGGTGGCTGTTAAGTGAACTGCACCCAGCAACTTTCTTGCACGAGAGACTGAATGTGATTCCATTCCCCGTTATAATCATGTTATTTTAAATGTCTACATTCCTATAGACTACATATTGGCCGTTTTTCTATATTACATGTACATATATGTATATAATATATAAAATCGGCCAATTTTCAATATGTCACATATATTAAAAACCTATGTCAAAACCTCTATTAAAACATGTTTATATAGGTTCTTTCCGTGTGGGCTCTCAACTTTTTTGCTATAGTTAAATTCCATAACATGCTAATTACATGTGATACCAATGTCAAGTGTTCGCACATACATACTTTTTTTTGCTTATTTTTTTTTGTTCTTAGTTATTATTCCTTGATAATAGAAAAAATGAGCTAGGCATCATGTATGACAGTTACCAAAGTGAGACATGAGCTATATCTTGTATATACATATAGGGCTTATATGTGGATATAAAGAAGCAATACAGGAGACCTATATGGCCTGTATAGGCACATATATGCACCTCAGTTGTGCATATATGTGGCATATATATTATCCAATATGTGCATATATACTGCATATAGGTTTCATATATGAGCATATATCCTCATTTAGGTTGCTTTTCTTTCATGTGTCATAGAACGGGATATGTGGAGCGCACGTTAATGTCACGTTATGTTGCTTTTTGCGGCAAAAACGTTCCCACTCAGGCGTTGTTAGACAACAGGAAACCAAGGAAAGTCTGCACATTAACCTTTGCACATTTTGGGGTAAAAATGAATTATTATATATATAAAAAAATCTTACATACAGACCAGATGGCAATCAATTCAAGCACTGTTTAAATTAAAACATCGATTTGAAATGAGTTTGAGTTTTAAACCTAGCCTGAACGCTTTTGTTCAAAATCATATTGTTGGTTCTTGTTTGGAGATATCAGTTTCTGGTGCGCACGCGTTTCCTTTCCTTTTACTTTCCTGTTTGCCCACCGGCCAGACGCAGCAATGTAGTCAGGCCTATTTAAACCAGCAACTTCAAGACGACAAACTTATGATGTAGGATTTAAATGTTTTCTAAACTGTAATAGAAGAAGGTGATGGATCATTTCGACTTTAAATTAGCCTAAAAACATCCCTCGCTCGTTCGCCAAGCTGTGAGAAAGTTAGCAAATAATAAATATATAGGTTATTATTATTAATAATAATAATAATAATAATAACAATTTTATGTAGGCCCAAAGGTAGATCTGGATCTGTATCTTTGTAAAAAGTTTTCGTCTGCTGTACGTGCAACTTAGAAAAAAATGTCTCATTCAGAAATAAAGAGATAGGTATACAAATTAGTTATACAAAATAATCATCATCATCATTCTTCCACCAAAGGAAATGTCCTAAACCAAATTTTATTTAACAGTTTTATTTTAATATGGCCATTTAATGTTAATGTTAATTCAGAGATTTTGAGTCGTTAATATTAGTTTTCCTTACTTTTCCAACTGATTTGAAAAAAAATATATCATAAAACATTTATAAATATTTATTAAACTATTAAAACAATTATTACACTAAAAATTCTGTGTGGTATTAACCCAATATTGGGTCTATATATACCAACCCAACATGGTTTTTATTTTATAATATAGACCATTTAAAATTTAAATAGCATTTTTAACCCAAATGATGAGTTTGTCCAAATTTGACCAAGCGTTGGATTGACAACCCAGTATTTTTAGAGTGTAGGTATATAGATATAATAATTGAAAACTGTAGTAATTTTTTAAATCATTTTTAAATGTATTTGTTCATTTATTTGGATTTCTGCAACACAGCTCTTTTCATTACAATTCAACATTGTCATGCCATACATTCTCTAAGGTTCCTTAGCTTTTATCGCCTTGACAAAATCAAACTAAATTTCTGTGTTTGGCAGTATTTTCAAGCTGTGACAATCGCTGGAGGCCATGATTTGGCAAGTTTAAATCTGACAGCAGCATTTGTTGGTGTGGCGAGCAGGTTAAAACAACACAGGCTACGAAGTCTCTTAAGACTGCAATCACACCTGGATAAAGCAAATATATTATCTATATTTATCGCCCATTTTTTGAAAACAATTATTAAAAATCAGCACTAATACTTAATTGTCAAGATATAGCCCTAACAAAACATCTGCTCATAAATTTCTCAGCAAGGAATGTTACTTTGTTACCTGTAACTGCTATAACCCAGTAACGTCATTTGTATAAAAAATAAAATAAATAAAATTCACAAAATTATTTTATTTTGAGCTTTTAAAGTTAAACATAAGCAAGATTTATTAGTAAATTCCCCAACAGAGTAGTGCAAATGCTTGACAACTGAATGGTGAACGAATCATAGCTAATATCTTGCTGAATGTTACAGCTATAACACCAGCCTTCTTTGAAACTTTGAATGGGCGTATTAGACGCACCTTTCCAACTAGCCTATGCTATTTGTGGTAGCCTTTCTTTCTTAATTTATAAAACGCTGAACGCAAAATGATGTAGCTTATACAAAATGTGCGCGAACATCCCTTAAATAAATAAATCATTTTCAGTATTTGAAGAACCTTTTATTTGATCAAAATAACAGCTTATATGCCATTCGAATGTGGGGCTTTTCTAAAAAGCGGATGGACACTTTGGGTAGAGTTGCGCGGATTAATATACAAGCAAAAACGAGGCCATCCACTACGAATAAATAGTGCTTAATGTTTTTGTCGCGACCACAAATTATATATTAATGAGTAGCGTTGTTTTATGTTTGCTCTTGAATGATGGTCCTCTTCTGCATCTCAAACTCCAGAATTTATACAAAGCCAAGCGAAAATTTCCTAGATTAGGGTCTAATTAACTAACACAATTGTTCACTAGAGCGCACCATTATTCCTTCATTAATGTATGATTTTGATTAATCGCATTGTCTTGAGTTCTCATTGGTAAAATAGAACCAGAATCTTGTGAAATGAGTTGAATCAAATCAGTAAGTATTCTCTATTGCTTGCAATGTATAATAAAGGTATATTTCTATATAGCCTAGTCATTGGTTTTACTTTTGCATTTAATAAAACATATTGAAAATTCTACTAATGCTGCGTTGTGATTTGATTGATTTCGTTATATTAAGTATGAATATAATCAGTAGCAAATTTATTCGTTTGTCCCCTAAAAGGAGTATCCCTGTAAAGCTTGGCGTGTATTAGAATACAAACATAGACATTCACAGAGCTTACTGGGCACAACTTCATGTATTTTCTACTTGTGAAAGTTTCTTGGTGTTTTTTTTCGTAAAAAAAGTTATATTTTTATTTATTATTAATTAAAAGTAATTTAAAGTATTTTGCAGACAGTAGCCTTTAGTTCCTCAAATTAGTCAAATTTCTGTTTGTGCTTATACCGAAAGCTGATAGTAAAGCAAAACCTTACAGATTATACTGACGAGATATATCAGTAGTTATGTTCAGAATTTTCTAATTTTTGTTTTATGCAAACATTATAACTTTACAAAGAAACATTTATATAATAAATCATTGACAAAAAGTTTTTAGCTAATATATTTTTAAATGCTAATATATTGTATGCAAATGTGTAGCTGGTGCAGGCCAATTTCTAAAATTAATGAATATAAAAATACTTAAACGAAGTTTAATATTTGGGCCTAAGCCTACTTATTATAGAAGTATAATGTAATGTTAATTCTAATAATACAGGTATACACCTTCTGTTTTATTTTTCAAGATAGTTTCAGGCAAGTGTCCCGGAAACACAATGTCTTAGTCTAATAGAATCAGAAAAAGTTTAATAATTTAAATAGTCCAGTCATTGGAAAAAAAAAAAAACATTTAGCATTTTGCATATAATCTGGTGCAAAATGAACAGGCCTACACATTCATCACACTGCAAATTGCCTACTTCAGACACTTCTTCTTGGCACCAAAGCCAGTGCCTTTGATTAAAAGGAACTTTCTGTGAAAATAAATAACTTCACTTAGAAAATATTGTGTTACCACATATTTACTTTTACTGCGTAAACACGCCAAAAGAAGTTTATTGCGCGGTGTGATGGTGCTCAGTTAGGCCATAAACAACTCCGCATAAAATTACAGTCCGTTTTAGATGCGCCTCAGAGATATTAAAGAATTTTACAAAATATCAAACAAAAAGCAAAGATTTTTACATTTAATTTTATTACTATTACTGCAATTATTGACTTGATGTCATGTATAGTGCCGTGTTTAAAAAAAAAGTCAACCCGCCTTCGAAAAAATTGACATTTTAATTATTTTTTTAATATTTATAAAATTCTAATGAAAAACATAAAAAAGCACAAATTATGTTGATTAAAAAGTCCATGATACCACAGCCTTCAATCATGAAAGACCATTCGCTAATCACCACTCGGTCCCTGAAAAAAGTTCACTATGACTTTTTGAGGCCCGCAAAAGTTGCCATAATCAAACAAACAGAAAAACAGGTAGTATAAAATCAGACCAAGTGGTTAAGTTTGTGTAAGTGCCAACATAAAGGCATTGGTGCGCAATTATCCAAAGAGGCCGATTTTGCGTCCCAGAGACAATCGTATTCGCACGGATTGGGATAATCTATCCCGTTTATTCCTCTTGGTTTGCATCGGAAAGTGAAGACGCTCCACCGTCGGATAAGCGGTCCGCTTCTCGTGTTCTCTCCTGCTCCGACAGCTGCTCACTGGTGGGGATGGAGTTCTTTTTTGGACGGCCTTTGGGTTTGGTTGGAGATTCTAGTCCTCCTCCTTGCAACACCTTCAAAACAACGATAGGTTTACATTTTCACATGTATGACAGATGAATCGAGATTTGTATAGGCCGTATAGTAGAACTTACAATTTTCTTCCATTTCATTCTTCTATTTTGATACCATGTTTTCACTTGAAGCTGACTCAGGCCTAAAGACTCTGCCAGATCTATTCTGTAAAACAGAAAGATGTCAACTTAGAAATTTCCCGATCAATACCAAACATGCTAATTTTGTGCAAATTGTTTATGAAACAATCCAGCTGGAAAAAGTCAAAATCGACACCTAAATAAATGCATAAAATAAAAAGCGTATTTACCTGTCAGGGGTTGAGAGATACTTTTGTTTCTCAAATCGTTTTTCCAATCCCATCAGCTGTAGTTCAGTAAATACTGTCCTACTCCTTCTTCCTTTCTTTGTCTTGCTTACTGCATCAGCTCCAGGATCGAGTTTACCCCGAAGATGGAGGTCCAGCGGGAGGTGATGGGATGATGAGCCCACCTGCAGACCCGCGGCACCGGACAGAAGCGCAGAGCTCAGCGGCGCCCCGAGCGAGCACGACAGAGGAGACACCGGGAACTTCAGGATACCCGTCTGGTCTGCCTTCAGGACTGGAAATAAAACAAGGGTGTGTGTGTGTGCGTTAGCCATGATAAATCACTCTGATAAAAAAAAAAAAAACGTGGATGGCTCCATGAAGTGGATACCATAAGTTGATTTAAATAGGCCTATAAAATAATATGGGTTAGACTACACTTTATTTCAAGCTGACGTTATGTGTAATCACAGGAGTAAATAATTTAATATTAAGTAGGTTAACTACATGTAAATTGGTTGCGATTTGTTATTTGCAAATATTTGACTTTCTGTTTGTTATCGTTACAATTGAGTCGCATGATTCTAAGGCAACTAAATGTTTTCGTAAAAAATCTTAATAACTTTTAAACAAATGATGTTCATTTGAATGAAAATCTTAGATTAATTTGTGATTAAATATCAGCCTACAAATTTACACTTATTTTTCAAACATGATTTCTAAAGGTCAACATCATAATTAACTGCATGTAAGTTTTTTTGCGGCAATGTAAAAATGGGGGAAAACATTTTTTCCAACCATTTAACAATGATTTTTCTGTTCTGTAGGGTACAGTTTTCTTGCTCTGAATAATCTCCATTTAGTTTTAAACTTAACCAATTGCGGTAAACTTGATAAAAATAATGTCATTTCGGCACTTATACTTATCAATTTCTACGCGGGCAATTTTTGGGGGGAATATATATGTATACTCAATTTAGTTTTATTTATTTTAGATTATTTTGCATTAATAAAGCGTAGTGTTCTTACCAAGAATATCACCCGAAAAAAGGCATGAATTAAACGCAGCAGGCCTGAAATGAACGTGCATTTGCAATTTTCTCAAGCTTGCTAACTCAATTGCATTGCATATTTTTTGGTCTAATATCTGATTTGTTTTGTATTGGTCAGCAAAGACAATGTAATCTTTTCTTTCTGAGTATGCAAATAGAGAGGTTATGCGATTTGAATGTCCCCTGTATTAAAAGAAGGTTAAGGTTAAGAGATCGCCCGTCCCGGATCTCAAAATATTATCTGACTGAAAGGTCACGGAAGGCTACTCACCTAAGTGGTTGTGGTAAGGTCTGGCGGACAAAAGGGCATGCACTCCAAACTTTAGAAGGTCTCCGGTGGGGCTTGATACCTTGTGATCCGGATGATCTGTAAGAATCTCTTCGATCATGAAACTCCTGTACCTGTGAGACCTTTGGTCTAGATGGGCATCCGGGGGGTAATAGTGCGCCCCAATCTCCAAAGGATGTTGCATTATTAAAGCTTAAATGTGGCAGATGTTCTCCGAACCTCCTGGTAGCCTGATGAAAGCCCGATAACACATTGAGGATTCAGATTTTTACGATTTTTCCATGCATAAACGTCCATTCAGATTTTTAGATGCCATGATCATCTAAGAAAATCATCCTCGCGTTTGTGGAGAACTTTTGACTGACCCTCGATCTTTAAACTTGTACAAGTGAATCGTTCTCTTTTCTTTCGGGGTGTTCCGAAATGTGTGGTCCCGTCCACGCAGCTGGAGTGAAAAGTCTGATCCGCCCAGTGAGGGCAGCCTGTTTCTGTTCTTACCGCAGCAACTGAGTTCTGAATCAGGAACATAGACATCGGAGTTTAAGGAGGTCTAGTACAACGCCACACCTCCTTCTCAGCATGCATGGGCAACCTCTGTAAGTCCAAGGGAAACACAGTCAAAACATTTAACTTGTCGTACGACAGCTTTTTAAATTTCTTCAAATATTTGAAGTTTATTTTTAAGCGGGCCAGTGGTCAAATCAATTGCTTTATTAATTAATAAAAAAAATACTTAAAAAGTCATTTATACCTACAAAAATATTTAAATACAAAAATCTAATTCTTACACGTTTCCATTACTTGTAAATCTTTTTGGTGTGTATATTTTTTTCAAGTATGCCTGCATGCGTTTTACACTAGATTTTAAAGATGTATAAATATATTAAGTAGTATACACAACTATTTATGAACCGTATATATCAGATTATTAGTGAACTTTTGATTCTGATGTCCAGTTTATCGACCTTTAAAAATGCTATAAAATGAAGTTACAGTCGCAAGCAACTTTATTTAATTTAGCATGCAAAAATTATCTTAAATCTCATAACGGAATATCTTCTCTCTCGAAATAGTGTTATAGCCGGTATATATTCTCTCGGTTATGTATTGATACATCATCTTTTTGAGTAATTATTTTATTCCAGTTGTTATTAACATGCGGATATATTATAAAAAGACCAATGTCTTAAAAAAAAAACTTCCGCAAAAAAAATGTCGAAAAATGGAGAAACGGAAAAGTGATCGTTAAATGTTGTTAAAATAGAATGTGGCGTTTGAAGTAGCCTAACGATTAAATATGGCCCTATAAATTGACAGGATACTTTGCAAACACTTTTTATTTTTGCTATATAGTAATCTGGTATTATTTTGCATTAAAATTCTATGGAGTGAAAAAGTGCCATAGTGAGTTATTCATCACAAATGAATTAGTTTACATCTGAACTGAAATTAAGACAAACAGTTAGTTTTTTTGTGAATTTTTCTGAATCAATTCAACAGTCATCCAAGTGAAGCAATCAATCTAGTCTTTGTCTTCTCACTATATATAAAATCCTTACTTTCTTATTATTGATTGTAATCTTTCTGTAGGCTATTCCGATTCATATTTAAGATGTAATATTGCGCAGATCATGCTTAATTGTAAAATCACACATTCGGTTGTAAAGCGCTGTCTAGATAGATCTTGACCTAATTTTTGGTGTAATACGGACTAAGCCAACTGCTGAGTTAATATTTTGGGTTTGTCCATATTTTACCATATTTTAAATAACCCAGCATTTCTTAGAGTGAATAGGCCATCGAAATTGACCATGTTTAAAAACAAAAACAAAGTTTGTTTTTTGGAGCTGTTTGTTTTTAATAAAGTTATTGATAAAGTTAACAGCGCGTCGTTTTTTTTAACATTAATCGTCATGTTAAGTTAAAGATATCTTCTTTTTCTTTCTATTTCTTTCTACTTTTACATGCGATATTATTTTGTATTGCATTTACAAAGAGTTTATTAATACAGCAAAATATACATATGAAT
>CAIGQZ010032461.1:10412185-10427202 GCA_903798205.1 Danio tinwini | reverse complement strand
GATAATAATTCAGGGGGGCTAATAATTCTGACTTCAACTGCATATGTACAAATATAATATTGTATAGCTTACTATTAAAATATGAATTTAAAAGATAGAATTGTGAGGGGTGTACTTATATATGCTGAGCGCTGTATATTATTGTAAAGCATCCTATAGAAAATATTAATTAAAAAGAGAAATATGTAAGGGGTGTCTCATTTATGCTGAGCACTGTATGCATTGTAGTTTAAAATCATTAACCAGTGTACATAAACCATGTACTGTAAGAAGTGGGACCACTTTAACTAAAGGCTTATTAGGTTAATCTTCTATGTGCTTAACCATATGCACCACCAAGCTTCTTACAATTCACCCCTGGTCAATCTAGAGCAGGGATGGGCAAACTCGGTCCTGGAGGGCCGGTGTCCTGCACAGTTTTGCTCAAACACTAATCAAACACACCTGAACATGCTAATCAGTGTCTTCAAGATCACTAGAAATCTATAAGCAGGTGTGTTTGATTAGAGTTGGAGCTAACTTGTGCAGGACATCGGCCCTCCAGGACAGAGTTTGCCCACCCCTGATCTAGAGCATCATGAACATCCTCTAAACTAACCGGATATACGTTATATAATATACAAACACAGTTAAAAATAAATCTTTATTGTCATGAAGAACCTTTAACATTCATGGAAACTTTCTGATGCATTTAATGTTCTATCGTTCCTTTAGTTTATGAAAATCGATTCACTCCAAGAAACATATGGTTCTTTAGGAACTGTTCACCTAAAAGTTATTTTGGGAACCCAAATAGTGTGTGTGTATATATATATATATATATATATATATATATATATATATATATATATAGTTTTTGATTATTTATTAAATTATTTATTTTATACACTGCAGTTGAAGTTGAATGCCTTTTCCCCCAGTTTAACTTTTTTATATTACTTTTATATTACTTTTATATTTACTTTTTTTATAATACAGTGTTATACAGTGGTAAATTAAACTATTCTGACCCTATAAAACTGCATTGATTTATATATTTTTGATTATTGTGCTTTTTATTTTACACTGAAAACCATCAAAGTTGTAAATAGAGTATTTTTTTTATGATACAATTATATTTTGGTGTTATAGAATTTAACATAGTGTTTGTTAGTCATCCTCTCTTTGTTAAGGGGAGAGTTGCAACATGGGGCAGTTGCAACAAGACTTATTCCTCCATTCAGGAATGAGCTAAAGTGATGATATTCATACTACATATTCTCAGTTAGACCTTCTTTAATATGAGAGTAATCAGCCCTATGTGACTTTTATTTTAATATTCAGAAAATTTCTCATACTGTGTAATCTGTTTCTGTGATACATTATTCATTTGTATATAATTTAAATCACTGTTTTCTTAGATTTAAATAGGTACAGCTATCAAGCAATAAAGCTATTGTGTCTCCCTAGCAGAGACAGTTTAATCAGTATTGACAGATTTGGGACAATTGCAATTAAAAAATTCATTTAAAAACTTGCCATATTAACGATGTACACGTTGTCAGTTTCAATGTAATTCAATTAGAAGAAAATGAATTCATTGACTATTTAATTTATTTCACAGTTCAAGGAAGTACTTTATTAAAGGTTTAGTCTAGATTTTCTGTAAAAAAAATATTTTTGTTCAGTATTTTAGGCCTGATAATTGTCTTTTAATAGTCTATTTTATATCGCCAATTTAACACATTTAACAGTTTAACTGATTTACATTTTAGTCTGTTTACCAAAAAATAAAAATAAAGTTCAACCTGATTTTTTTATTATTACATTGTTCTGGGTCAGTTGCAACTTTTTACTTTGTCTGTTCAAGTTTAAATTCTGTATATATTATCATACAGTATGTACACTTATTATAGCAATGTGGGTGAATGTCCAAGATGTGGGCTTACATAAACATTTTGGGTTTCAAAAAAACTGTCTTTGAGCAACTGAAGGAAAGGCAAAACGTATCGAAACTGTCCCCACTCTACCCTACTGTTTGGTAAATTTACAAGCAAGTAAAATTGCTAGTCAAAACGATTTCTATGCCTTTTATGATTCCATAATTTATAATGGCTTTTATAACGTTTGTAAGTACTTTCGTTTATTAGTTCAAGAAGTACGTGAATTAAATACTTAATAACGACTCAATAATAGGCTACTTAACATGAAATTCAGTGGCTCTAAACGTGTTCTGTTCCTCGAGTCTCTTCATCTCACATGCGCTCACTGAGCTTCATCCGCGCTTTATAGCCCTCCTTTGATCACGTGACGCGGCTCGGCCAATGACAAATCTGATCTGTTTCCTCCAACCTGTTACAATGTAACATCCCCTTGAGCAGCGAAACTGATACAAATGCACGCGCCCGTGTCTGCTGTTGATTCGTGCTTTTTCATCTCACCATGAGCTCAGTGGAAACAATGGTCTTCAGCTAACAGAATCCGCATCCACGGACCGAGGTATGTGACAATCGGACACATGAGCTCCAATGTTAACTTAGCATATGCTTTTAGCACAATAGCATTAATGGCTAGCTGAGAGATATGCACCACAAGAGATTAAGTCTATTAGTTAATCTAGTGGTCTGCTCTAAGATTGTTTACTGTGTATTTGCGTTTCGCATTGTTTTGATTACAATGTCTGTACAGAGAATAATTCATAAACTGCAGAGGCAGATATGTGGCTGAAAACATGCTGCTTTGTGAGCTTTAATGCCTTTGTTAAAAACAGCAATGTACTGTACGTACATTTTGGACGTATAATTTACGTACAGTACAGCATTGGACGTACATTTTTGTGACCTAAGCGGAAATTTCACACGAGCTACTGGAAATTAACAATATGTTTTGCTTATAGTCCGTTAAAAGAATGCTGTTAGTACCATTTAAATAATGCTATTGTTAAGTAAGTGATGTTTGCTTATAAATAATGTTGTAAAAACCCAAAGACTATAGAATAAAGGGTCTTTGATAAACCCCAATTTATTTAACTTGTTGAACAGACACACAAAATTAATACACATTTAAAGTAATGATACTTTTGTTTTGACAACGACCGTGATTAGATATTAAAAGTTTAAAAGAAGTGTGTTTGAACAACAAACAAATATTGTAGCTTTTATTATGTAAGTATTTGTATGTGTGCATATAGTTTATTTATTTTAATACATTTTATTGAAGTTGTTATTAAAGTTATTATGATTATGTAACAGTTTTTTTTTTATCTATGTTGATCTTGTCATGAACTTTCTGATTTGGCAATAAATAAACAAACAAACAAACTAAATATATTTAATTAGTTTAACTTTTTATCATTATTATTATATTTTAACATGCACATACACATTTCCATGTACCAGATATAACATAAACCAACAAGCAAACAAATGAACAAACAAAACAAAAGGCTTTTCAGTATTTTACATCAAAATACAATATCACCTCTTTTACTAATCTTCTAATAAAATTTCCAACTCCACCACCTTTTAAAAACAACATAAAAGGTCCCCAAACTCTATCAAAAATGATGTATTATTTCTTAATGTAGAAGTCATCACATTGACATGTTTGTTACCATCTCTTCCCGCCAACAGCCTATATTTGGTGCACATATACTTTTCCAATTTAAAGAAATAAGCCGTTTGCTTGCAGAATACATATATTCATAAATATATGCTCTTTTTTTTTTAACTTGAGCTTCTTGGGATATAAATGAAATAAAAAAATGAAAGGATACATTGGTATTTTAACCTCTAGAATCTTTTCTATCATTTCTTTTACACCTTTCCAGAGATTCTGTATTCCTTTACATTCCTATATACAGTGATACAGCATTCCTTTAAGCTCCCTGCATCTCAAATTAATGAATCTTTTACTGCATTGTCTGCCCTAAGCAATCGATTGAAAGTGTTTCAAATGTTCTTCACTCAGTAATATAAAAGCAGTACAAGATTACCTAACAAAAACAAGTTCCTGCTCTTGACCTTGAGCTGCAATTCATCCTGCAGTTTGCTCTGGAAGTCTTGTATTAATGTAAATGAACTTGACTCCTCACTGAATGTTCCCACAATGATGGATCTCTGCATATATATACTTAGTGCTTTGTAAAGGAAAGGGCATGTGAAGGGTCAGACAGAGAGCCAGCAACAACAGCAATGTTTCTGTAAGTGCTTCACTGACTGATATAACTGGCTCAGACAAAACTTGAACTCCAGCTCTGTGGTCGCATCAGAAAAACCATGTAACTAAACACATTTACTGTACACTCAGAGAGCTTGTGGTGAATAAAGCTGATGTATTTTAGTGTTCAAATAAAGCAGCATGCTCACTAAACTACAGCTTTAAAGTCATAATTCACGCTCATTTCATGAATGATTTACAGACCTGTGTATGTTGTAGGTTCAGTTCCAATATGTACTGCAATATTGTTAACAGTTGTGCAAAGTTCTACCCAAAGGGAGTTTATGTTTGTTGTAAATAAGGGTGTATTTATTCTTTTGCACAATGCTGTGAATAAATTAGAATTGCAAAGAGCATATGCAGTAAAAATGTGAAACATACATATTCAGTGTCTTTTGTCACCAAAATCTGACTTTTTTTGCACAGAAATAAATGTACAGAGTAAACTGTCATAATGAAAACATGACAAAGCCATTTGACTATCTTGTTCATAAACAATGGTGTCAGGACTTTTCATGTTGATGACACTGACACTTTCATTGACACAAATACTTGCTTTTGAGGAATGAGCTATCCATTTTGAGCAAGTGACACGCTTTTGCAGGTTATCCACTAGGTTTTGCAGTTTGTACTAATTGTTTTGAGAAATGCATTAACTGTTGTGAAAATGTAAATAGTGTTGTGAGAAATGCACCAAAGCCACTGAGAAAAACTAACTTTCCTGTATATAGCTACCCAATCTGGCCAACACCCATCCAATCACCAACAATCCATCTCAATAAAACTTTTAACTTTTTATTTAAAAATGTATTTTTTTTACCCTATTTACCATAATGGTTTAATTATTTTCCTTACAATAACACTTGTTTAAAATTTCCCCATGTATTACACTGACCTGGACAAACTGTTGTGCATACATTGTTTATAGTTTTTAAAACATTTGTATTTTTTTATTTTAAGGAAAGTTTATGTTGAAAAAAGTGTATGGTTACAACTAGAGCTTGCTTGTTTTGACACAATATTTAAAAATATTTTGCTAAGAAATATAAAAATATATACATTTATTATTAAATTATTATTGTATTATTAAATGTGTTAAATTATAATAAGTTTTTTGATAGGGCAAATACCAATATTTTCCATCTGGGCCATTTGAAAAACTCCTTAGCGTCTAAAATTTCATTCATAAAAATGTCTTAAACTCCTAAACTTGGTCAAACCTGCAGAAATCCTGTGGATGTAACTGGTGACTAAAATATCTCCTTGTCTTCTCATACTGGTTTGGAACTATTTAGGGCCGTGCAAATAAAAAATTGTATGTCTCTTTATCCATGAATGTTTTTTTTATTTTATGGTTTATTGAACAGTTCTCATTTTACCAACAGTCCTTGAGATAGAATTGAGTGAAAACGATGCAAATGAAGTGGTAAAACTAATCAGATATAAAGTATGTATAGACTTCTTTCATTACTCTGCTTGTTTTGAAAACGCTTTGAAAAATCAGTTCAAAGTTTAGATGAAAGTGATCGGCGCCCTTTGATTTAAATCCAGTGGGCAGCGCTCAAGGATTCACCCAACAGCTTTTGTAAGGGTGAAAGCTGGAATATGGTTTGCAAGCATGTTCATAATGTTAATTTATTAAAATGCTTTGAAACGGCTTATAAACGCTTCTACTGCAGGACTGAGTTAAGAAATCATCCCAGCGTGTGTTCAAATGTAAGCCTCAAGACGCACAAGTCTCTGTCTTATCTATTGATGTGTTGATCGGGATTAGGAAAAATCCATTTGTAATCCGATGAATAGCGTACACTGATTGAGTAGAGTCAGATTGAGTTTTTGGATGACTCGGGTGAGGTTTCACTGTCTCTGCTGGATCGGTGCGTTAAGAGAAGTGTACGTTACAATTCAAATGAGTTTCATAATGGCACTCTGCTGTCCTGTGTCTTCTCGTTTTTCAGTATGAATTAATCATGGCGCGTCAGATGACTGCTAACATCATCCTGAATGCGCCACAGATCGCTAAACAAACCAGATGCAAAGAGCCATTACTTAGGCAGCACTTTTCTTCTTCATTACTTTGGATTAGTAATACAGAGGCATGAATCAACTCGACAGAAGAAATGCTCCTCAAATGAAAATGTTAGAGGTTTTGGATTGAAGCATGGTTTGAAGTCTATATATACTTTAAGGTTTTTGGTTGTTATTCTTTGAGACGTTTTAAAGAATGAAAAGATGTAGAAACACTCTTATTATGCTTTTTTTGGATATTGCATTTTATGTATTGTGCAATCAGCTGTTTGTGAATGTAAAATTGCACAATAAATGAGCAATATCACACTAGTAGCAGTGCGATATGGCTATATATCAGCACTGGTGGGCAGCGTACATTGCCTTAGTGTCCCACCAGTGTTGATATACAGCCATATTGCGCTGTTACTCGTGTGATATTGCATTTATACAACAGTTCAACAGCATAATTGGTATATTAAAAAGAGAAAATCAAACACAGAGTCTAAAAACCCTTTTGTAGTAGAAACTACTTTCTTCTGACATTCAGTCACATCTGCAACTGACATCAAAACAGCAGAAGCCATTACTAATTTACCAACGTCACTTTAGATATAGTATTTGAATGATTCTCTAGCGTAATGTCTAAAGGGATGACAAAACGGGTGATTTTGCTCACACTTTAAGATTATAAGGCTGAACGTGACACGAAATGAGAGATACAGAGATATCTCCCTACATTATTACAGTCAAAGTCCCTTTAAGGCAAGTCATTTCACTTGGCGGCCATCTTTAAAACGCCTCTCAGGCATTCTGTTTGAATGGGGAAACATTAAATTCTCCAAAACTATTTGCCAAGCTTACGATTACATTCCATATTATGAATAACCAATAAGATTAAACAACAACTGTCTATTTAGTTTCATTTCTAAATGTTCGTATCACACAAAATCTGCAAAAACTCACATCTAGTCCAAGCCCCTCCTCTGGAGAATTGTCATTCTATAGCAATCGCTGATTGGTTCCTGTACTAGAAGGTGGACTTTATTCGCCATACAGCGATCGCTAAATGGCTCCTGTACTACAAGGCGGGACTTCATTCGCCATATTGACTGTTACACTTTTCTCCATTCAAAAGTATACGAGTGACATGTCTTGTGTATTCTATAGTCTTTGTTACAGTCTACAGTATTTCTCTGTTACAATCGGGGTTTCACAAAACCCCCAAAAAAAGCAGGCCAATCAATACCGGATTGCTGTTGTGTTTGTGATGAGGAAAAATTCTAAACGCATGCGGGCATTTCTTCTTTCTTTCTGCCAACACAACACACAATCCTGATATGCGAGTTTAATCTCACACTCAATACACTACAATTATATGGTATAAATACAGCACTACAACATACTAAAGAGAGAGATCGACTTAGAATATCACTTACCAGTTTAATAATGATTTGATCAGCTGTAGTTTTTTTTAGTAGAAATTACGCTGTTTTATTCTTCCAAGGGCTTAATATACGGTCTCTGACACCATTTTGTGGATGGACAATGTCAACCGTCTTTGGTTTACTCATTATGGCAGGCTAATGGCCGCAGGTGCGCTGTCTCTCAGAAATTATAAATATTTTAAAATAAAATAGGCACTATTCTTAGAAATAAACTGCATAGTTGCAATCTAAACAACTACATTCTTGACTAAAAAGCCTCAATACTACATACATTATGTTGTGCACCAGCAGGAATATTTGTCAAACTATAGAGTGTCCTCTGCTTGTTGCTGTATGTGGGCGGAATAATACACACAAGGGTAAATGGTGAAGAGGTTGGTCGAGTGCTGTTACTGGGAGAATATCACATGGCTATCAGATTCAAGAACCAGACAGAACTGTTGTATAAATGTGAATATTGGTTTCCAGAAAGAAAGAAGCAATCCTAAACAGCCTGAAGTGAGTCATCTGTATTTCCAGTCAATATTCAATTTCTCTAAAGTAATGCTATTTCAGTTGTTAATTATTGTTTAAATCATTTGTTTATGTAATGGTCTTACTAAAAACAATAAACAAGTAATAGATATTTTTTCTGTGACTTTAAAATACTATGAATGACTGAAAAAACTCTGCAGATAATCTGATTATTATTTGCTGTTGTCCTTTTTAATTTATCCTACTACTGACATTAGTGTTTATTTTTAACTCTCTGCTCTGAGACACTAGGTTCGCCTTTGGGCCGATTTAGCCAGTGGCGTAATAGCACCTAATGCAGATATAAAGGTTTTAAGGCCCCATCTGATTAGTCAAATTTGGCTAAACCACCTATGCAAGCAACCCTTGACACAAGGTCACACTGCTCTCTGATTGCGAAATTGAATATACGACCTTTATAGCAATAATTATAATTTTAAAGAGCCCCTATTATAGGTTTTTGAATATGACTTTCCATGCAGTGTATAACACAACTCTGAGTGAAATACTATACAGCTAAGGCTTAAATCTGAAAGTGGACTGTGTTTAAAACTATTGATTCATCTATAAAAGAGTCGACTTTGACGAGTGATTCGAATAAATCACAGCTGTAATGAATCTTACGGAATCGATATGGAACTCAAGCCCCGCCCATTTGTTGCCACATTGAAAACGCGATATATGCCGCTTTGTTTACGGATTTGAATGTGTGTTTGAGCTTGCAATCCGCTGTCGTTTGTTGTTCCTATGGCCATCGTCCACTGTTCCTACACACATGCGGCGGTCAAGTTTCAAAATAGTTCAGCTTTTGCCGCTGTGTGGTCATGGTTAAGAATAGAGCAATATTCTGGAGTTAAACTGCATTGCTTTAATGCACTCCTGCACTGGGCTCACACATATACTCTGCACTCGGACTACCTTAAAATTGTTGATAGGCCGTAGTGGGCATTTCTCTCTGTCTCATGTTGAACGCAGTCGACCAATCACAACAGACTGGGTCATCGGACCAATCAGTGCAGATAAGCATCGCGCTGGGAACAAATGAATCGCTGAATGATTCATATGGGAGTCGTTGGGATTATTAGGTAAAAATAAATGCATATTATAAGACAATAAAAGTGTTTTTTGACCTTGCATGCCTATCAGACTGTTGTTGGAGACCCCCAAAACCAAAATATGACCTTTTTTTATGCATAACAGGGGCTCTTTAAAATATTGTGTGCAGTTTTTGTTATGCCAGCAAACTCTGCACTTCTAGGAGTTTCCATTTCCAGCTTCAAAATTGACTGTATGTGAGAACAGCAGTTAATCATGAAATGTGATTTACTAAGGTCTGTTGTGGTCAGTTTAATGTTATTACCATTTAAAACAGCACATTTTAACCCATTTTTGGTCCATCTTTAAATTGACCTGTTCATAAGGTTTAGTAAAAATGCGTATTATAGGAACCCTCTCCTTAGGGAAGCCAATTTTTCATTGGCATCATTGTGGATGCAAAATATTTTAAGAGTGACTGCCTTTACTATTTTTGTTGGTGATTAGAAGTTTCAATTAATGTATATATTTGATTATCAGCTACAGGAAGAACCTTTAGCATCCATAGCAGCTTTCACACCATAGGAAAGTTAGTACAGTTCCTAGAACTGTTGGCAGAAATACAATGCTTTTTAGCATGTCCGCACTGCAGGATCTGGGAATGATTTTAGTTATAAGAACGTCTTTTATAAGGAGTAAATTAGCTAGTGCAACATGAAAGTGTACTTTTGGGTAAATGCATGCCATGCATGTTGCGTTTGTCTGCTGCATTGTGTACTTCTGTATACAGCTTCAATGATATGTAGCATTTATTTAGCAATGTAGCACTTATGCAGGTATGGAGCAAGTTGTAATGGGTAACAAATTCTTTTTTTAAGCCCTCCTCACATAACTTATGCCTACATTTCATCTCCATTCTCAAACCAATAACACACTTGAATACACAGCTTTGATCAAGAAGGCCTTCATCCTCCAGTTGTTAAAGTATGTTGAATGCTGTGCTTGATGTCCCTGTACACTGGTTTGTGTCACTTCAGAGTTCATAGTGAGAAGTGCAAATACAAGGAAATGGTCCCAGAGGAGAATTCATGGGACCTTTCTGCTTGCTTGTTTCTATAACTGAGTTACCTAATGGAATCCTTCGATTCAGAAAAAGTTTTTTTAAGGACATTTAAAGACCAATTCACACTGGACTGATGTCCAAAAAAATCAGTTTTTTTTGTTGTCTGTTTTTATTTTTTCTTACACTTGTCTTTTTTATTATTGTTTATGTAAAGCACTTTGAATTGCCATTGTGTATGAAATGTGCTATATAAATAAACTTGCCTTGCCTTGCCCCAGAAGAGCGTTTGTTGCAGTTGGTTAGAGTTTATTTTTACCTGACTAAACTTGTTCATTTGGCGTTTGTTGGATTGTGGAACATCTGAGTAGTGAGCTATGATCAAATGGCAGCAAATTCTGACTAAATCGGACCAGGGACCAGATAAACTTTACATGACTGTCTTTTTAGATTTGAGAAGGATCATTTAACTATTTAATTATTCTGTGTGGCTATTGTTAAGATCGTAGTTTTCTCACAACAGTCTAATTGTGTACGATGTAAACTGGCTTTAATAAGAAGGTTCTTTTGGGATCCAAAAATGACTCCCTTATATGGGAGTAGTAAACCCTATTTTGGAGACTATTTTGGACATTACATACTGGAGGAGTTCAAATACATTCAAATGTATTTGTGATAAAATCTAGTTTAAGTTTCCACAGAGGTACTGGTTCTGTTTGAGAACAGGATGGTTGCAGTCATCGCCACTCCTGCCTGTGATTAAAGTGATGGCTATTATAGTCACAAAGGTAATATGAGTAGTCAACTGTTGACACTTGATCTGCAGCAAAGTGTTAGGTTAAACTGACACAATGACGTTTTCAGAGCCTCTGTGTGTGTACTAAAATAGTATCACTTCAAAAGTGTTAAGGATGTGCTACTAATAATCCATGCATGCTGAAAACTGAGTAAGAGGTACAATTGGCCATGTGCTTTATTTTTATTCTTCATGAAAATAACATTATTCTTGGTGTTTTTCAATGTTTTATCAGTATCACAATCATATCTGTAGCCAAACTACTTTGTGTTTTGTTCCTTCATATTATTTTCCCTTTGTATTTCCAACAGTACTATTCAATGTATAACCACTCAAAACAAGTTTTTCTGTTGCAATATTAAAATAATTAGTTAATACTGAAAAGTTGCTTCTAATGTTTGATGAATGAACCTTGGGGAGAATAATAACACCTCACTATACAGTACATATACCGTATATGTTGCAGTGACACTAGATCCTGTGTCTGACACACAGCAACAGACATTGCACATTCTCCTCCCAAGGGAGAAAGCTCCAAGGCAACCAGCCATATAATTTCCTCGTTTATGTTGTGTCTTGACTGTTTGCCCTGCCATTGTTTGTGTCTGAGGCGTTTACACCATGTTTGCTCCCATGTTTCAGTGTCGGTCATGGCAGCAGGCGTCAGTTTGTTGAGTGATCTGCCCTACTCCACCAGCAGAGAGTCCAACACTGACATGGAGACAGGTATTATACTTCTGTTTCTCTACTTGTGCATGAAAGAGGCTTCTGGTTATTAATTCAAGGTACTTATTTGAATGAATATATATATATATATATATATATATTAAAATACTATTAATATAGATATAGATATTTTATATTATAGATATAGATATTTTATATTATAGATATAGATATTTTATATTATAGATATATGTATATTATATAGACTTGAGGTTGTGATCTACAAAAAGAAAACAAAATATTTAACAACATTTTCTTGATGGGTTAATTTTGGTGTTTGCGTCAAACTTAATTAACAGAAGTGTTTTATAATTTTATTTAGTGATTTTTAAAATAAATTGTGTAATTAAAATGTCAAAATATGGGTGAAATATTTCATCATTATTTAGTGTAGCAGATATATGTATGTAAAACTAAACATGATTATTCTGAGCCTTACTTTAAATATATATATACACTCACCGGCCACTTTATTAGGTACCCCTGTCCAACTGCTTGTTAACGCAAATTTCTAATCTGCCAATCACATGGCAGCAACTCAATGCATTTAGGCATGTAGACGTGGTCAAGACGATCTGCTGCAGTTCAAACTGAGCATCAGAATGGGGAAGAAAAGTGATTTAAGTGACTTTAAACATGGCATAGTTGTTGGTGCCAGACCAAAAATATCCAGTGAGCGTCAGTTCTGTGGGAGCAAATGCCTTGTTGATGCCAGAGCTTAAGCAGAATGGCCAGACTGGTTCCAGCTGATAGAAACAGTAACTCAGATAACCACTCGTTACAACCGAGATATGCAGAAAATCCCACACTTCTGTCAGCTAAGAACAAGAAACTGAGGCTACAATTCACACAGCCTCACCAAAATTGGACAATAGAAGATTGGAAAAACGTAGCCTGGTCTGATGAGTCTCGATTTCCGCTGCAACAATCAGATGGTAGGGTCAGAATTTGGCATCAGCAACATGAAAGCATGGATCCATCTTGCCTTGTATCAACGGTTCAGGCTGCTGTAATGGTGTGGGGGATATTTTCTTGGCACACTTTGGGCCCATTAGTACCAATTGAGCATTGTGTCAATGCCACAGCCTACCTGAGCATTGTTGCTGACAATGTCCATCTCTTTATGACCACAGTGTACCCATCTTCTGATGGTTACTTCCAGCCTGTTAACGCACCATGTCACAAAGCGCAAATCATCTCTGACGGTTTTTTGAACATGACAATGAGTTCATTGTACTCAAATGGTCTCCACCGTCACCCCTACTCAATCCAATAGAGCACCTTTGGGATGTGGTGGAACGGGAGGCTTGCATCATGGATGTGCAGCCGACAAATCTGCAGCAATACATTTAGTTAAAAAAAAGTTTATTTAAATTGCAATAATAATATTTTAGAATTTTACAGTTCTTATTGTATTTTTTTCTTCATAATTTTAAATGGCTTTTAAATTCCATCTCAGCGGGTTCCCTAAAAAAACAGAGATAATGCATCTTTAATTCTGCTGGAAACTATCTCAAGTGGCTTAGGTGAGAAAGAGCACGCTAATGGCCTTGGTAACCAGAACTTCAAGCTCATATCCATTATTTCATAAGCCTCTTCAAATGCTTAGTCCACTGGCATACAGAGAAAACTACTTTTCTTTTATGTGCTATTCAGTTTCTGTGCTCCTAATTGCATGAAATCTTCACATTCACTGTCGCAGATGCAGCACATTAGTTGAAAAGGTGTAATTTTAGACTCCTTTTGTTGAAATGCAGGCAGGGTTACGCAACCAGAGCTGTCTTTTCCATAAAACACATCATCCTTTTTCTCTTCCACCTGAGATGACACACAAACACACACTTCAGCACAGCCTCCCACTGACTTCAAGTGCAACTGGGAAATCAGTTGGTTTGCGTGTCGCTTTTGTGATCGCTCAGTGGTGATTCACTGCTCTGGGGTCAGTGCTTAGTTGGTTCAGGTTGTGCTAAATGCAGAGACGGGCTTGCTCTTCCCTCATAGAGGAGATCATCATGGGTTTTCATAAAAAGATCTTGATTAGGAGACATAGCTCAGCCGTGGAAGTTTTGACGACGTCTTCACAGAGGGTCATTGTGGTGTTTAGCATTTCTGAGGCACAGACTGGCATCACGGGCTGCGGATGTAATTAGTCATTTTTGTTTATATTGGAGCTGCTAGGTCTGATGAGTGAATTCAGAATTTTCTTCATCTGTTTTTTTGCAGTTAATGTCCGAGTACCCACGGCGAAGTACACCAAGGTGGGTGAGACTTTAAGGCATGTCATCCCAGGACATATGCAGTGCTCCATGGCATGTGGAGGTCGAGCATGCAAATATGAAAACCCCTCTCGCTGGAGCGACAAGGAGCAAGCCGTTAAAGGACTCTACTCTTCATGGTAAGCTGTCGTCTAGCACTTTTTAATATTTAGCAGTATGTCATTATCTGTTCATTGTGTAAATAAATCATGGCTGCCTTAAATCAAGTTGAATCAAATTAACCTTGTGAGTTCATTGAACTCATATTATGTTAAACTGACTTAATTTTATAAGTTACACAAGCTTTTTCAAGTCAGAACGTGATTAGCTTGGTTAAATAAGTTACTATGAACTAAAAACATAGGCTGTCATGACTAATTGATCATATAAATGTTTACTGTGTAGTCAAAGGCACCATTGATCTTTATTTGTTTTGTTTTTTCATTGTAAGTTGAAAGCATCAATTTATTTTAATTTAGATTTAATTTTAGTAATATATTTTTCTAACATTTGACTTAATTTGTTCATGAACATTTACTTTATTGCTGATATGGAAAAATCTAAACATTGTTGTCCATCAGTCTAGCAATCTAGTTTTAATTATATATATATTATATATATTTTTATATGTAGAGCTGAAGTCAGAATTATTAGCTCCCATGTTTATTCCCCCCCATTTTTGTTTAACGAAGGGAAGATTTTTTAATACATTTCTAAACATAATAGTTTTAATAACTCATTACTAATAATTTATTTATTTTATCTTTGTGACATAATGACAGTAAATAATATTTTACTAGATATTTTCTAGTAAACACTTCTATACAGTTTAAAGTGACATTTAAAGGTTTAACTATGTTAATTAGGTTAACTAGGCAGGTTAGGGTAATTAGGCAATTATTGTATGATGATGGTTTGTTCTGTAAAAAATATAGCTTAAAGGGGCTAATAATTGTGACCTTAAATGGTTATTAAAAAAA
>CAIGQZ010032461.1:10347093-10402788 GCA_903798205.1 Danio tinwini | reverse complement strand
TGTGTGTGTGTGTGTGTGTGTGTGTGTGTGTGTGTGTGTGTGTGTGTATGCTAAAACATTTGTGTTTTTGTGTTTGTGTTGTTTAGGGTCAAAAACAAACACTTCTCTGTATTCTTGACTGTGCTGCTCATTTGCTTAAAATACCAGAGGAAGTTGAGAATGCCTTTTTTGAACGCACAATCAAAGCATTTACATGGGTAAGTCGTGAATCCAAAATGACTTTGAAGATTCCATAGATTGAAAATCTGGACATACCCAGGCACGGCTGAATAATAAGAGTTTGGTACCTGACAATGACATGCCATGAGCCTCGAACACCATTGCTTCCTTGTTATGTTAATTTAGTAAAAAAAAAACTGGCCAGTTAGAACAAAACACAGACTTTGACGATCAACACGAGATCATTAATATACACACCACAGGCAGCATTTGATTGAGCAACATTTCCTTGTGAGATTACAACAATGATATGTTTTCCCTTAATTTTTATTTGATCTAAGCTAGTATTATGTTTACCATGTATGTGGGACTCTTATTTTAAAAAAACAAACCTTTAAGGAAGAGTAAGCAGTTCAGTAAAGCCAGCAGCCATGCATAACCACAAAGGGCCTGTTTCCACTGAGAGGTACATTACGGGTCGGTACGGGTCACCTTTATCAGGCTTGTGTTTCCACTGCCAAAATGGTACCAATGGTACCCTTTTGGTGGGCGTGGTGTATGACAGAAAGTTCAACTTCATTCTCGCTAGAGGAAATGTCAAAGTAAAGCTGTATGGGTCATTCACATATCATATGAGAAGCACTTCTCACAACACAGATGCTTTATAGACATAAATACTTGTGTATAAATGTTTATTACTAACCTTTCTATGAACATAATTAGATTATTACTGCAGATCAATGGCAGTGCAAAATAGCCTACTGTAACGTCTTCAATTATACAAAAATTAAATAAATAAACGCATCATATATGAACACATACAGACCCTTACAGTCTCCAATATATTACCAATTACAAAAAAAAAAAAACTACATACAGCATACATTTAGTCTTTATTTGGGTTAAAAAAAAACACCCAACATATGGCTCACAGTCATTGCAAACCTCTCATCTGTGTCTTTAGTCTTCACCAGCACATGTAACCTCTGTTAGAAAGTAATTCTGTCATTCTGAATTCATAATAGTCATAATAGTTAAACATGGCATTTTGTTCATGGTTTGGGCTGCTAAAAGAATCATTTTGTCACCTTAGAATTATAAGGTTCTATCTGACTTTTTTGTCAAAATTGAGTTATTGACATTCTTATTAAATGACAACTTATTTACATTATGGGATGTTTTTTAGAAGTTGTTTACATTTTAAGACTTTTTATTTAAAAACAAATGTTACACACATACTGTTTGCTATATGGAATGCAATAACCTTGAAGCTCAATATCTTAAAATCATTCAGAATGCAGATAGAACCTTATAATTCCAGGGTGACGATTTGCTCCTTTGTTTTTTTTTTTTCCGGCTTCTCCTTTGTTTTTTCACACGTCAGTCTCACGTTTGTCCATTTCTGAATGGATGGGATGTCAGAAGAACTTTAATAATCATGCGCACGTTATTATCATCAGCTCAAAATGTTTGCTTTTTCAAAAATAGACGCGTGCCGAGTGCAAGCGAGAAAGTAAAACCGCTCGTGCTTTAGACAGCCATGTAAACAACTACAGGGCATAGGGTAGATTCTGTTCTTCTTTTTGGCTTTGTGGCTGTTCATTAAGACGACGACATGGTTTGATTGAGCTCTGGTCGACTTGTTATTATATGTATATATTATTATGATGTAATGTCTCGGCTGTGTATTTCAAAATGCCGCTTCCTTTGTTTTCATACTCCTGCTTGTGCACAAGCTAGTGACGTTTCTCTGTAAACCAAGTGTTCAGCTGCACATCTAGCTCTGCCTTTTGGTACCCTTTTGTTGTGCTAGGTACTCTTTTGAAAGAGTACCCAAAAAGGGGTACAGTACTGTTCGCTTTTTGGTACCTTTTGACAGTGGAAACAGCCATAAAAGCATACCGAACCATACTGTACCGTACCACTCAGTGGAATCGGGCCAAAAGGGTCTTGTTTGTTCCAGCTCATCAGACTGTGAAATGTGGGATATAAGTATTATACATTTATTTTATGCTACCCTTAAGAGGCATGAGGTCTGCTTTAATATGTCTTTTGTTAGTTTAGCATGGGTATATTATGAAATTTACCACACATTTGTGATGAGGCAACAGACACATGTAAACTGCTTAATATAAACGTTTAATAAACATTTATGCGTTTTATCACTTAGCTCCTACTGTGATATCTTTATATATTTTTTTGAAAGGATGACAAGTAACTTCAAAAACTCATCTGTTTATGCAGATGTTGATAATATTTATCATATTATCATATTATTCAGGTCAATTCTTAGGTTTGAATATGGACCTGAAAACATTTTTGAAGAATTTCTATAGTTTCATACAGTTGACGTCCAAATTATCAGCCCTCATGTCAATTTTTTTTTATTCTTTTTCAAATATTTCCCAAATGATGTTTAACAGAGCAAGAATTTTTTTTTCACAGCATTTGCTATAAAAAATGTTCTTCTGGACAAAGTCATGTGATTTATTTCAGCTAGAATAAAAACAGTTTTATTAAAAAACAAAACAAAAAAACAAACAAACATTTTAAGGTCAATATTATTACCGCCCTTTAAGCACTTTTTTTCTGGATAGTCTACAGAACAAACCACCATTATACAATGACTTGCATAATTACCATAACTTGCCTAATTAACCTAGTTAAGCCTTTAAATTGCACTTTAAGCTGAATACTTGAAAATTATCTAGTAAAATATTATGTGCTGTCATCCTGTCAAAGATAAAAAAAAATCAGATATTAGAAATGAGTTATTAAATCTATTATGTTTTAAAATGTTGCATTTTTTTCCCGTTAAACAAAAATTGGGTAAAAATATACAGGGGGGCTTATAATTCAGGAGGAGTAAAAATTCTGACTTCAACTGTATATTCTATTTAGAAATTAGAAAACAGTTAAACTTGTTTCAATTCATTATATGACAGCTTTTTAAAATCAGACTACTGGCACAATTTTATTATTGTTTTTGTAATGTTTTGTGGAACTTTATAGATTGTTTATGACTTAATCCACATGATGTGATTTTACCATCTGTGACTCCTAACAATGTGATTGTAATATTGGTTTATTTCAGATTTCCTCGGATTCAGAGAACGGCCAATTAATCTATAAGAATCTGAAAGACGTCATGATCCCTGTTCTCAAGGATTTGAGGACAAAAGCTATGGAGGAGCTGGAGTTGACCTGCCACTGTTCATACGTACCATGATCAACTAGATGAGGAAACTCAAGTCTGGAGGTTGCACTGTAATTTTTAAGAAACATTATACAAAAAGGCACAAACTAACAGGTGTGTTTATTTTTTTCTGTATTCAGTGTCTTTGCCATGATTACTATTTTAAATAATGTAATCTTAATGTCTTTTATGTGTGAGAGAACAATAATTACTGCCATACATGTGTGCCACAAGGTTTTGTTGGGCTATTTTTCTAATTTTGTTCCTTTAATAGTTTATTTTTAGTATACAATATTTATTAGCTAACTGATTAAACTATTTATTAAAAGCTATGTCATGTATGTATTTATTTTTATGCTTTCGTTTGGATTTAACAAACTGAGAATTCTCATGAAAGTATGTTTTGTCTTATAAAACTGTTTTAATAGAAAGGGAAATGTTAGATGTACCTCATTATCGACTAAACCAAATAATATCACTGTGCAACATCTCATTTTATGATAAAATCTTTAATGGTTTTATTGAATGAAGCAAATTAGCAAATTAGCAGATTTGTTATTGTTGCCTTTGCAATTTAAATGATTGTATTTAGAGTACAATAGAGGACCGCTGAATGCTTTCATTCACAATGCAATGCAGTTTACATTAGTGATAGATCAGCATGGACTTAATCACAATTTTGAAAAACGATTTGAGAATGTATCGATATAATTCCTGATAAAATGAAGCAAAATACTGCCCAGGATGCTCTTTACATAGTTATTGGCATTATTTAAACCTAAGCTGCTTCTTTTAATGAACGCAAATATACAAATATGTGTATTGTGGTATTAAATACTAGCGAACACTGTGTTGAAACTGACCTCATTTTTTTTGTCAATTATAATTGTCTTTTTAAGTCACATCATGTAGCCAGCAGAATACATGTTTATTCATTCTGTGGAAGAATTGTATGTTTTGTCTTGTTCAGTTCTTAAAGGAGGAGTGTGGATTTTCCAAAGCACTACATATTTTTATTTATTACATTTCCGTTCTACAAAATAAACATTTTGAATGTTACGGTTGGCATACTGTCTACTAATTCTTAAATTAAATTTCTTTATTAAATTAAATTTCTTTATTAAAGCAATGAAATCAATCTGGTTATTTTTATGTTTGTGTTTTGGTTCATATTTTAAAAATAGACTGGTGTCAGAAAAATCATAATTCTGAAAGTTCCATTGTCTACTTCCATTGCCTAGCTTGCCCAGCTTTAAAACAAGGCAAAATAACAGTTTTAAAAGGACTTTGAAAAACAGTGTTTTTCTGAGCCTCTGTCTTGTCTTGTTAAAGAAGCACCTGGAGATTTTGCTTGGTTCACACACCTGTCATATTCATAAATTGACAATTTTTGCTAAATATTGAAATATGTCGCACATGTATATGTCTGACACAGTTTAATAACTTTGAAATCTACACATGAACTTTGTATATATTGTTCTATCTCAGATTTCTATTTGTGGGTTCTACATGAAAGAATCCTACAGGGAACATGCATAACGCTATGGAAGAAATTTAAAGACCACTTTAAAATTCTGTCTGTGGATTTGGTAGGTATGTACAAAAGGTTAATATTTGTTTAATTCTATATGGGTATGATGCATTTCTTAACAGATATCAGATGTATTTCTTAACCAAATGAATTTAGTACTGACCTGAATAAGATCATAAATCAAGGCCCAAAAGAATCTTACATAAACCATAAGAGCAAATAATGGTTATAAAATTTATAAAAATGACCCAGCTCCAAAGTTTAGCTACACTTGATTATTAATATTTATTGTTCCCTGAATACAATTTGACAGATTCTGCAAGGTTCATTCAAATTGTATATAATGGATGGATAGATAGATTGACTTTATCCTTAGTCAAGACTTTGTATATGGATCAATAACCCCACCTGGTGGTTTGGTTATTAAACAGCAATTCCATTTCTACAGTTTCTATACGCTTTAATGAACCGGAAGTTGCAGTGGCCACTGAGGTTTAATGCAAAATCTGAGATAGATTTAAAATAATTTAGACTTTTTTTCCCTTCATAATAATCACTTTTAAAGCCGCAAATCATTTCGATAGCTTTGTCACTTAGATTTAAATCAATCAATTGTTATAATCGTCAGCTTGCGAATATCTGAGAGGGAGGAGGTTCATCCGGGTCCTGAGCTACGACACAGACTCGGACCGCGGGTGTTCACCACTATTAGCCATTAGCCGACTAGCCTTCAGCTTCCATTGAGGACACAGTGAAGGTATGACAGAGCGTTTTTCTTTAAAACACTCCCCTCTTGATACCAGGAAAACCACGTTGGTTGTGTTGCTAGTGTTTCCTATTATTTTTCTCACGTCCTATGAACTTTACAAGATGTTTCCTTTGCATGCTGTATTATTTAAGAACGATGTGTCAACTAGCTTGCAGGCTAGTCTGTGAGGGACACATCCTAGCATGCTATCCGAGTAGAGCTGATATATTCCACATGCGGTCCTCTTAAGATTTTAATTGTGTTTGAGAAAAATATCGCGAGCTTTGTATTCTTGTCGAGGAATGTTAAATTTGACGGATTGGTGTTTTAGCAGGCTAGCCACTGGAGACCGCCATTTTTATGAATCAAGCGAGGGAAATTTGAGCAACCTACAAAGAGTTCGAGAGGACAAACGGAGGGACTAATGAGTAATGAAAAATAACTGATATGAATGAGCGTTTTTAATATTTCTCTTTGTGAATAATGTGCTGGCAGAGCTGCAGGGCATTAAATCAGTGGATGACGAAGCTCACTGTTAACGTTGGCTGTAAGCTTGAGTCCAGCTATTTTTGTAGGATTTCTTTTTAAAGATATCCGGACTTGTTCAGTACTAAACATGGTTGCGTCTGTTACTGACAGACTTTGTGCAAGTGTGAGGTCTGATTGCTAAGAAAGATAAAAGTCAGTTTGTCTCACAGCTTGTGCAGCAAAAAATCAGCAGTGATATTTCACATGCAAGTCAAGTTTAAAGTAAATCTAGTATGAATGTTTAATCTGTATCGAGCGTCTAAATAGATAGGTACTATTGAGGTAAAATTGGTTTTGTATTTGCACAACTTGTTACATGCTTCCTATATTGTTTACCATGGTACTTTGATTATTCGGCTTGAAATCACAGCTAAGTATCAAAACGACAATAACACTATTTGTTAGACTGTGAACAATGTTGTACTTTGATAGTTATTGGCTAATAATATGATTTCAATGTTCAAAAAAATGCTTTTCTGAAATTATATTTCTTAAGGAGAAAGTCAGATTGTGTGGATATAAAACCAACTTTACCTCAATATAGGTACTTTATACAAAGGTTCTAGTATCTAACCAACTGCTAGGTCCTATTTGAATACAAAATAGTCAAAACTGAATTGTTGATATCAAATGGATAAAAAAAACAATCATTTGTTAATTGTAATTGATCAGTTAAACGTGAAGTACTTGAAATTGAAATAAGAGCTGGTATTTGATAATAATAAGAATTTGTATCTAATAAATAAGTACTAGTAGCTTTTAAAGGGTACGATTATATACATAAATTCTAGTACTTGATGATGAAATAGATAATAGTATCTAAAACAGGGGTGCCCAAACTTTTTCGTATGAAGAGCCAAAAATCCAAACATCATCGAGAGTCGTGGGCCGAAGGTAAACATACCAAACTATATTACATTAAAGTTGCTATGGGTAATTTCTAATTTTTCCCCTAATGTTTCAAAATAAATAGAAAGCATTACTTAAACCATAGTAACTAATGCAGTATAACTTTTTAAATGATAAAAACAATTGCAATAAAAACAAACAGTCCCATTTAAAACACAGTGGAGTTCAATGCTGAATACTCTAGTCAAGCAAAATCTGCCTTGACTTGATTTGCTCACCAAAGTCTCTGCATTGTCAGGTGACAGTATGTACATGTAAACAAATCTGATTTAATTTACACTATTTAATTGAAACATTTAAGTTCAGTTCGCTTTTAACAATAAAACAAACAAACAAACAAAGGGCTACATTAAATTTGAATCATTCTCCCCATCATTCTCCTTCTCTTAGATGGGATGGCGGGCCAAAACAAAGGTTACCATGGGCCAACTTTTGCCTGCGGGCCCTAGTTTGGGCATCTTTGATCTAAAAAAATGCCATAAAAATATTAGTACATTTTGATAGGTGCAAGAATTGATATTGTGTGTCTGCTGTATTCTGTGTAGAACTGTGACGACCAGAAGAGGCGTTTATTGGGAGAATAGCTTCCCATATTGAAATCATGATATGATTAAGTAGTTTTCTCAAATAAATAATTGTACTTTTTTCCTAATAATGTTTCACACACCTCAGAATACTAACAGACTATGCTAGAGCATCATTGTTTGATTTTATACTGCATTCTAAGCAGATATCTATTATTACAATACTAATTTCTCATTAGCAATGACATCAAAAGTGACAAAATTGTCAATCATAGTCCCTGTTTACATCTGGTTTTAAGATGCAATTACAAGTAAACCACATAGGCTAAGGTTTGAGCTGGTTCAATTTCAACAACGTATTACAAGTTGAACGTACTAGAATGCCAAAACTAATTTATTATTAAGTATGGGAAACTTGAAATTTTTGTTATGCCCAGGGTTTCTGAATTGGGGGCTTGTCAATAAATGACAAAATCGAGGGATGCAAGGCTATCAGACTCAAAACACACCTGATGCAAACCATTTTCTCTTGATTTTCTATAAGCAGAGTTAACAAATCAGCTGTATTTTCTTGTAATTTATCAAAAGACGGTACATGCTGACAAAAGCAACCTGAAAGTGACTACACCTCACACTGTAAACTGTGTTGTTTAAGCACTAGGCAGACAGGATTGAATCTGAAATTGTAGTTTTGGGATGTAAAAAGCAGAGAACATCTGTTGCTTTCAAACTTCAAAAAATAAACCAGATAAAGGTATTTCAGGATACAGGAAGTGAAACTTTCACTAAATTTGGAGGTGCCTGGATGCATCTTGAAATGCATTTTCCAATGGCAGCGTTTGGACACAGCTATTGTCTGATGTAACCTGAAATAATATCACATTTACTGGTGTCCTTAACTGTGCTGTTTTAAAAATTAATATGCAGCATGATTAGAAAACTTAGTGTAAATTAGGCTTATGCAAATAACTATAATGCCGAAAGGATTGTGAAATGTAATAGTTTCAGTCAAGTTCCCTTTATGGATCTTTTGCCACTGTATTTATACTTTGACAGTTTTGGATGTTCTTTTCTGACAGAATAGTCTTCCATCAATTTTTCTCTCATTGCAATAGTGCACTGAAGCGTTGATGTTGGAAAACTATAATTCACCACTGTTTACTTCAGGATTTTCCAAAGGGTATTTTAAAACATTTTATGAGTAAAACAATGTCTGTTGAGCATAACTTAGTAAATGAGAGTGTTTTGCTATGCAAAGTGGAGTGGAAGTGATGGAAAGTACTTAATTTGCATCGTCTACTTGTGAGGGTACTTTTGAAAATACTTGTTATCAGGATTAACTGGGTTCTTAATTTAGCATTTTTACATTTATTTAATTATCAGATCATTAGATATGAACATAAACTACAAAGGGAAACAAATTTAGACAAGTTCCGTGATGTGCATCAAAACAAGTTATGTGATTTTTGCCTCAACAAATGATGTAATTAGCTAACTGAACTAGCCAGTGGATCTCATTGTACGTAAACTCAAATGTTTTTTTTTTTTTCTTAATAATTACACAAACTCCTGAGTTTAAGTTCAAACATCAGCCTCCAAATGCAAGATGCAACTCATTTACTATGAAGGACAAAGAGCCCTCCTGGAGTCACAGAAAACATTAATATTGATTATTAAAATATCGTGCTAGTTTTCCAGCAAGTGATGATTTTATTCTCTTGAACTCGCAGGATAAAAATGCTATACCCAAATGCAGTATTTGAAATGTTAAATTCACAATTTTGGATGGAGACATAGCTATTGCATTGCTTCATCAAAAAAACAACTAGTTTTTGTAGAAACAATGAATGAGACCGCAAAATGGCGGAAAACAGACTTTGAGTGTTGTCGTTTCCTCTTGCCTGCCTGCTGTTACTGTCTTCTATCCCAAAGCCAAACTGGGCCCAAGTCTGAATGTGGCAGCGTTTAATCTTTACTGAGATGTTAATATGCAGCCAAGTCACACACAATGTCAACATGGCTTCCTGGTGCCGAGAGGGTGCCAGTAGTTTGGCCAGCCCTCCATTTTACTGCATTACCCCTGGTGTCTGAGTTCCAGGAGCATTTGCAGTCAATTTTGTGCAATGCGTTGTTTTTCGTTGTTATTAATGATGCACAATTACTAGTTGTGCCGTGTTTCTTTGATGTTTGTTTTTGTTTCACTTGATTCCTTATCTCTTTTTCCCCATTCACAGACTGACGCCAAGGAATGAATCCTAACATGGTGGACAACAAGGACTTCGGAAAACATCAAGTTGGTTACTTCTGTCACAATTGAGATGCAGCTCTTCATTTGTGGGTGGACTGAAGGTTAAATGTTGATGGTGGGATGAGGTAGTAGGTTGTATAGTTTTAGGGTCACACCCACACTGGGAGATAACTATACAGCCTACTGTCTTTCTCAAAGTCAAAATCAAGCTACAGAGTTTCGTCCTATATGTCTCTTGGCTTTAATTGCTTTTGAATGGCGATTAACACTACAGTTTGTATGTAATTGTTAGTAGTTTATTTAGACGGTAATGCTTGTGCAGTGTGAGGTAGTAGATTGTATAGTTGTAGGGTAGTGATTTTATCCTGTGTAGAAGATAACTATACAATCTATTGCCTTCCCTGAGGGGCAGAAATACACCGAAAATGAATATGCAAGTATGCTGGATAATGTGAAGCACTTATGTTTACTGGAACACATTCACTATTATGATTCAAACTCTTATGAATTGATTTTTAATAGCTACTAAAATAAGCTTGTTGTAGTGGGTATGTTTATGTATTAGATGGCATTAATGGATGCAGAATAAGGCATTAATATGTGATTTATAAGTACTATTAAACTGCCAATATGCCAGCTGCACAAGTGGAAATTGGTCCACATACTAAAATGTTGCCTGTTTTCCGTATTTATAAATGTAACTTAATATGCATGTGTCTGAAGTATATATATATTTTTTCACATTCATTAGTCAATGACTATTTAAAACAAAGCCATACAAAAATGTTGCATGATGAACGTTTTTTTTTTCTCTTCAGTGCATCAATTTAATTTGTTTTCAGGGGCTTGTTGGTCAGTGGTGCTCATCAAAGTGAACAATGAAATTATAATAAAAAAAAACTCAATCTTATTTAATAGTACTTTATTTATTAGTATTTTTTATTTTTATTTTATTAGTCATTTTTCTTTCACAAAAAGAGGCAATTGCTTTTCAGTAACACTTTTAAACAAAAACAAACTATTTTGCCAATCATTATTATAATACATTCATCAAAGTAAATGATAAGTGTTTGCCAATGTTGAAAACCTGTTGCAATGCACATTTTAAAAAGGTATTCTTGATAAATGAATTGGATAATGGGATATTCTTGTAGCCTCAGCATACTAGATTTAACCTGTAGAGGGCGCTATTGTATTGTATATATTGAACACCTGGCTGAAATAAACGAGATGATGGAGCTGTTCTGTTCATGAATGATCAGATCTCACTACTTCAATAAAAGAGCGCCTTTTATTTAGAATTCACACAATCGCCAGTTGTTATTTCACTGTATCTTTCTATTCCTATGGTGTAAATTAACAGAACTTTGCATGCATGAAAGATCTGTTGGTAATTGCATTGTGCTTAGTAATTCTGGGATGGATGGATGGTTGCTTAGCAACTAGCAGTATTTAAATAAGACGTTTCACATCTCTTTATAAGAGATGTTTGGGGAATGTTTTTAATCAAGAATTGAAGTGAAATGTCTAAAAGTATATCTCAAATAATAAGCTGTAATAATGATTAAATATATCTTGTACTGGGATTTTGGTTTGTAAAATTTATTGTCCAAACTTTTGCTGAAACATCAGTGCCCTATAGAATTTTATTTAAGTCTAAAAGACAGAATTTGAGTTGGCATCAATGTAAAACTGCGACAAACTAACAGATTTTCAAGCACATCACAAAATATATATTACATTTCTGTTGTAAAATAATCTTTTGAGCCTTCTATATTTATAGATGTTATTTATGCCTTAGCAATGGTCATTAGTGGGTTATTTGGTACCAGAGAATATTAATACCGACATACTATTGCTTTTTAAAAACTTTTCCATAAATTGTCAAAATCAGTGTTTGACGTTCTCAGATTATTTCTTTCACTTACAGTAATTTTAGGATTGATTATTATTTTAAAGTGACCTATATAAGTGATGTTAAAAGGTAATAAGTTTTATTTGTGGAAGTCATTACTTACAGCCCTTTACAGGAAGCTATCTTTGAGATGTCTGATATGTTTGCACCTATTGTTATTAATTGAATTGTAAGGAAGTAACCCGGTGATTAAATGACATTTTTAGTGTGAACTTGTTTAATATTTGTTGTACCGCTCTTGGTCACTGACACACCAACGCAATCTCATGGCCCTTTGACGTCTATTATTTTTTTAAAAGGTGCATGGTTGAACACATCTCTCACCTCGCAATTAAGAGCTTGAGGTGGGTGAGGGGGAAATCTAAAGTCGAACAAGTTTTCTTTTCTCATGGGAGGAGCAAACGGGTGCAGGAAAATAGATAAAAGCTCTGTTAAAGAAGCTGGAGTTACTGCGATATGATCTTCGCCAAGGAGCGCGCAGACAATATTTCTTTCTTAGATTACGCATTATTATAGTTATAGCGCGATATAATAATCAGAGGGACACAAATGTCGTTTATCAGTGAGTTTGTCTTATCTCAAATCAGATTTGACCTCCCTAAACATTTGTATGCATATTAGTGTTTGGTTAAAATCGCTTGCTCGCGGTGTGTTTTGAAATAATTAGTCGCGTTATCAACCTGCTACGGGAGAACAGACGATTAAAAAGGAATATCGGAAAGTTTAATTTCCTCCAGAACACACACATAGATCTAACAGATAAAGGATCTGCCGGAAATTTTTGCTGTGAATGTAAGATTTGGGATAGTTGTACTAGTAAACCGAGACGCGTAAAAGTGATTCAGAAGTCGTACATATGCAGAATAACGTTGATCTCCACGCGCCCCGAAGGATATCAGCACAGGTGGTCACGTCAACTTCTCACGGACTTTTGCATCCCTCCAAGGACTTGCTTTGCTTGCGATAAAACCACCGGTTAAGCTATTGCCCATCAGGAGACTGCTATCATTTCACAGTCCATTAACAAAGCACAGGCTGAACATGAGCAGGAAAACGCGCCGCTGGATTTTTCACATTTTCCTCTGTTTGGGGATTATTTATTTGAAGATTGGGTAAGTAGGGTAAAATGGAATGTGTTGTTTTAACCTGTCAATTACTTAGAAACGCCGCATTTGTGTATATACATACATCTGATTCCTCATTTATGTATATACTTATATTTTTTTGTATATCTATACATTTATATATATAAAGCCTAGTTTAGTTGTTAAGGTTTTATAATTATTAACTGCAAGGCCATTGTCGTTTTACTGCCTTCATGACACTTGAATTTGATAACTGCAGAAATATAATAAATAATCCAATAAATCAAAATAGAAATGTACAGTTTTGGTCAACGAGATAATTGGATTCCTAAATTATGTATCTGGATCATTTTTTGTGTGTGTTTACAGTTCATGGTTGTTTGAACACAACACAAATCAAAGCCATGCAAACAATTATAACATAGATTTCGTTTTTTTTTTTTAAAGTAAATGATATAATGACGAAATTAATGTTTAGAAAACAACATTTGTCAGCTCAGTGTATCTTAACAAGACTTGTTGAGGTTAACAATGAAAACCAGACCACCACCACCACTATAAATAAATCAAATTGCTGAATAAATAAAAAACGGCCATGGCCTGTTCATTTATTGAAGTTTACATTAAAGGCAAAAAACAACTGATTCATATTTATGACTCAAATTTACATTTTTTAATATACTTCAAAATAACAGTGTAGACTTAAACATTTTCAAGGTTTGTTTTACCTGAGCTTGATGTTTGTATAAATTATAAGAAATCAACATTAAGTATAAAGATGACATTGGCAAAACTTGACACCAGAGTTTAAGAATTCTCCTTTTATCACACTGAACATGCTTCATTGTTATTGACCCATTTTTTCTCCATGAAATTACCTCTTTTCCTGAGAATAATATTTAAATATGCCATAAGTTACTATATATTTATTAATAATATATCCATTATACTGTTTAACGTACTGGGTTTTGGCTGAAAGGGCATATGCTGTGTAAAACATACTGGAATAGTTGGTGGTTCATTCTGCTGTGGCGACTGCTGATAAATAAGGGACTAAGCTGAAGGAAAATGAATGAATGAATACTGTTTAACTTTCTCTCAGTGCAGTTTGGTTACCATCAATGTACACTGAATTATCTCTCAGTCATGGCCTTTTCCACAACTACTGTATTGCACGTATTAAATATTTCCCATATAAATAAAAACTTTCCCTTATTTTCAAACTTTTACAGGGGCTTTTCCTCCGTGGTTGCATTGGGAGCGAGTATTATCTGTAACAAAATTCCTGGTTTGGCCCCTCGTCAAAGGACTATCTGTCAAAGCCGGCCTGACGCTATCATTGTCATTGGAGAAGGAGCACAAATGGGAATCAATGAGTGTCAGTTTCAATTCAAAAATGGAAGGTGGAACTGCTCGGCCCTCGGGGAAAGAACTGTCTTTGGAAAAGAGTTGAAAGTGGGTATGTTACCAAATTATTACATTTACATTGTTAAATTAAGTGTTGCTTTTTATATAGAACTATCTCAAGAGGGATCGAAACCCAAATAAAGTGTGGCTTTTAGATTTCAGATTCTTGCTAAATGACTGACTGACATTGTGAATATGAATGTGAACATTTATACACCTGCTGGAACACACTTTGTTTAACAATTCTATAAGACTGTCTTGTTAAAAAGACACAAATGCAACTTTGGAAAGTCTTCGAATGACGCAGTATTGTGACCTGTTTCCCTTACTTTGACATCTCATTTGAAATGATTTGTCGCTGGATGTCAGGCTAAGCTTTAACGTCTCACACGCCACAGTAACAATGTCAGGTAGTTTTCAGTGGCATTCATGGAGCAAGTGCCAACGCGGTTGGATTTATAGCCCTCTCAACAATCCAGCCTCTCAAAAGAATTCTTTTTTTTTTTCTAGTCATCCTGTCTTATCTGTAGATTTTAATGATTTGGCAGTCGGGGTTTTCACTTTACCACGGGTATAAGTTACAGTGGTTGAATGGTAGGAGCACAAGAAAGTACAGTATTGTGCACAAATGTAACAATATGTCACCTTTGAGAGACAAAGCAAAAGTAATTAAGCAACTTGGGGTAATGTAATCCATTTTCCTAAGGCAAACTTTGGTCTATTGAGAGGTCCTTCAGTGCTATTGAGCCTACGACATTTTGATAAATGGATTTTGCTTCAGTTCTTTGCTCTCAAAGAGGTCGGCGATTTATTGCTTGGACTTTTCCAGTGGAAGTTGGCTGACGAAAATTTTCAACACTCGAATATCGAAGATAGATAATATTTGATAAAATTTATTTTCTTTCTTTATCCCCTGCATTCTTAACATCCAGTCAGACTTTCGACGGTGTGGTTGAGGCCCAGGGGAAAAGCTTAGATCTGTAGAGACTTGTATCTATTGCTGAAGGTGAAGCTGTATTTTATCCCATTGCATCAAAGACAAGTGCCTTTTGACAAAAAAAAAAGCACAGGTTTTCATGTCCTTCCATCTCGTTCTGGAGCTGTTTACACTTGAATGGCAGGATGGATCTGTTGTGGGTTCTGCTGATTATATTATTTAATGCTGTCTGCTTGGACAGCTGCTTTAGGTCTTGTGTTGTGTGCCCTCTCATCTAAGTTGATGCTGACCTAGAGTGACAGAGCGTGGTCTCCATTTCTGAAGCGGCCCTACTGCTTTATTTACCCAGAGTCTTTTTGTCTGTGGTCGGTATAGGGAGGATTAAATAAAGTGGACAACCGTTCAAACATGATTGGTTTCAGTAGGTGTATGACCAGTCATGCTCAAAGTACCAGAAGCTAGTAGATGAAAAGCGGTAGTTAATCCTGCGGGGAAGGGCTTGCGTGCTCAAAAAAAAAAAAAAAAAAAAAAAGTTAAGTAATGTGCAATAATTTTCAGGGCCTGGTACCAAGGTCCACATTTGGCAAACACAGCAATGGATTCTTCTTTTAGGTGCACATTTTGCATGCACTCGTTCACCTTTTTATCGTATATATGAATGAAGTTGTGATTGAAATATAGCCTCCTGGAAATCCGCAGCTGGACAGATATGCGAAAGGCGTAGCGTTTTTGCGCTTGTGTTACTTTATGTTTCTTGAGCGCAACACTCCTAAATCTTCTCTGACTTAACCACCCTCTGGTATGCTCAAAAATAGTTTTCCTCCAACAGCAATAATGCCTCAAGTCCAGACAAGCACATTGTATGAGGTTTATAAATTAACCTCTTGCATTTACAGTTTTGGCAAGAGACGTCTTGCAGAGAATCATGTGATGCCACTGATTCAGATTTCACTCGAAAAATAAATGACACTCGTGTCATAACACACATGCTTTATGGGTGTCTTATCAGCTGTGTTTGTGTTCAGAATATCTTGATTTGGGTAAACACAGCTCGAGTGATATACAAAGACAAGGAGCATTCTACTCGAGTACTGATGAAAGTTTGAAGATTTTGCGTCAGTGCAGTCTTCATTTTCCTTTCTTTCAGGATGCATCCCTTCTCCCTTGGCGGCAAGCCCAAACAACTCATAAAAATCTCCACATAATTGATGCCCCAAACTGGCCTTTGTTAAATTGCATGGGCAGAGTTCCAAGATGTTTATCATCAGCAGGTCAACACATACCAATGTTAGTGAGTTTGAGAAAAACCACTAAAGACTCTTGATCGCTTCAAGGTGAAAATTCCTGAATTGCTAAGCCGGTCTGTTAGTAGTCTGACATATTTGCGTGTTTTTCACTATTTGCTGTGAAATGATCAAAAGATAGCGAAGATATTAATTGCAATAACTCATGACATCACTCTTCATGAGGCCTAAAAAGGTTAACTTTTTAAGTGGTTCTTTGGTTCCAGGTGTGTAAATGATTCTTAGGACTGTCAATACATGATGACTCATTAATCCAGAGACAGATATGTACATTTCCGGGAATGTTAATATAGCTTTGCAACAGTAATTTTTTTTTGTTTTTTTTTGCTAGTGATTCTGTCCCATTCTAGAGGAAAAATCAATAGTGGAAAAGTCTGTTTGTAGAATTGGTGATTGGTTAAAGTTGCTTGATGTCACCTTACAAAAAAAGTCCCCAAATAACTCTCCTCATGGTTTTCAGACCTATCTTTGTCCTTATAAATGAAATACACTGTTAACCTGGAAGTGCCCTGTTTAACAGTGGCAATCAATTATAGTAGTGCTCTGGCCAGGGAGGCACTGCATGCCTGAGGAGTTCATCTCCACAGGGTGGATCCCTCGTTCTGACGGAAGCTGGGACAGTGGCCAGACTTGAGTCTAAACACATACCCTCTATCTCTACCATTCTATTGTCTCTGAAATAAACCCCTGTCCTTTGTGCTTATTAAAGAGATGGACCGTTCCTTCCTTTGCTCATCTGTGTGCAAACAGTTATTTGTCTTTCTGTTTCCTCTCTGTGACAACTGAAGGACAATTATTTGTGTGTTGAGTAATCACAGGTATGCGATCCCTGTTTGTTTTGCCTATGTCTGGTTTTAGATAATTTTTATATCATACTTTTCTCAGTAAGCCCCCACACCATCAACCCAAAGCCAAACTATTAATCGGTGCATGATAAATGAACTTCACTTGACTCAGCTAACACATTTCATTATTGTTTTGAGTGTCAAGATATGTCAGGTATGTAGGGGGTTTAAAACTGCCTGTAACTGAATCTTGCTGTCAGCAAAACTGACGGAGAATGTTCTTTTGGTTCCAGGCAGTAAAGAGGCAGCCTTCACTTACGCCATCATAGCTGCCGGGGTCGCCCATGCCATTACAGCAGCCTGTACTCAGGGCACACTAAGCGGCTGTGGATGTGACAAGGAGAAACAAGGTTTCTACAACCAGGAGGAGGGCTGGAAGTGGGGAGGATGCTCGGCTGATATTCGCTACGGTCTGAGCTTCTCAAAGGTGTTCCTAGATGCACGGGAGATCAAGCAGAACGCCAGGACACTCATGAACCTTCATAACAATGAAGTGGGACGCAAGGTATGTGGCACCAAAAACATTACAAGGGTGTTTTGTTCTTAGCCCTACATGACTCTTTTAGGCATGGAGTAATAGATTAGCATTAGGAAAGAATCACACTGGTTTTGCGATGCAGATGGACAGCCATTTGTAATAATAGGAAAAACTATATGCACCATTTTAATGTGGTCATGTCATTGACCCATGAACATTTCCTGCTTGTGATCAAACTATTTCATCCCTGTAACAAGAGGTAATTCAATCATAACTTAATGTTAAAACAGCTCTCATAACATTATTGAACAATATGTGGCTCTTTGGATTCTCGGTAGCTATAGAAATTAAAAATGTAAAACAGGACATATGTTCAGACCATTGTTTTTGTTTACATCTCTCAAAATGGTCTATATGTGATAATGATTTATTTTTCTGGAAATAGAAGTGATCTATTTAGGAGTTAGGAGTATGCAGATTTCCTGGAGAGCTACTGTCCTGCTGAGTTTAGATCAAGCTCCAATTAAACCAATCTGATCAAGGTTCCCTGTCTCACTATAAATTTCTATACAAGTGTTGGAGTTCAAATCTGCAGGACAGTGGTCATCCAGGACGAGGAGGCAACACCCAGGTGTTAGATTGTGAACTTCAATAAACTATTGAAGTCTACAATGATAGAAATCTAAAAGATTTGGTGTGCAACTAAAAATAACATTAAAACCAAAATGACTGACCTTCATAAGCCTTTTGTCATTCAGTGCCAATCTGCAGAGTGTGTGATGTTTCAGCACTCTGGACAGAGCTTGGTTTGTGGCTTAAAATCCCAATGCCTGACCAGTGGCCTTTGAAATGCTTTATCGTAAAATATGCCAAGCCTCTCTTTACAGAAAGTACATTCAGTATAGCGACTTGTAAATTCATAGCCAGTTCACAGATCAGTTTGCCTTTTTCATTGAGCAATGAAAGTAGAGTTATGGCAGTGGTTCTCAATTCCGGTCCTCGTCCCCCTCATGGGAGACCACATGGGAAAACTAAGTTGCTGTTGGAAGTGGTGTTCGTGAGGCCAGCAAGGGGTGCTCAACCTGTGGTCTGTGCGAGCCCTAATGCCCCAGTAAAAGTGAAGGGGACACTATACTGTCAGTGAGCCCTGTCTTTTGGATGAGACGTTAAACTGAGGTCCTGACTCTCTGTGGTCATTAAAAATCCCATGCCACTTCTTAGCCCCAATTTCCTGGCCAAATAACCTTCATCGGCCCTTACAGATCATGGCCTCCCAATCATCCTCATCCATCAAATTGGCTGTATATTTGTCTCTCCACTCCACCAATAGCTGGTGTGTGGTAAGTGCACTGGCGCCCTTGTCCTGTGGCTGCTGTTGCATCATCCAAGTGGATGCTGCACACTGGTGGTGGTGTGGAGAGACCCCCCTCTCATGATTGTAAAGTGCTTTGGGTGTATGGCCATACATGATAAATGCGCTATATAAATACACATTACATTACATTACTTAACAAACCTGATTCAGATCACCAACTTGTTAACGGAGAGATCCATGAACTGATCTTTGTGTGTCAAATAAGAGAGACATACAAAATTCACAGGGCAGTTGGGCCCAAGGACCAGAGTTGAGAAATATTGGGTTATGGTAACCACATAACACATCTATGATTTTGATTGGATAATGGACTGCAATACAATGTCTATGTGGAAAATCAAGGGGCAGGGCCTTTCCTAAGATACATAGATCCTTCCTTTGTAAACTTTTCCTGAGACCTACTGTTTATCAGCAATCAGCAGCCTGAACACACAGAGTACGATATGAATCCAAGATACCAGACAATTGCTAAAAAGACTCCAGAAAGTCTGAGAAGAAAAAACTAATTAAAAGCAAGGTAAAGCCTCTGCCAGCCATAGCAAAAGTGAAAAATAGTGAAAGCAAGAGAAAGAAAGGGAGAAAAAAGACACATTAACTAACCACACCAAAGACTGCACTGGCTCGAACAGGCAATCCACTGATGCCAATCAGACCTCTCGGATATCTTCCATATCTAAACAGGCACTCTGCTTCACTGAGTTCTGCTTACGTTTGCCCATTCATTTATCTATTCTGAGCAAATCTATGTTCTTTCTCTTTGTAATTTCGCTGCTCTGCTGGGGTCAAATGCATTAATGTTTAGCATTTGTTTGCATGAAAACTACTACAGGCTAAGAAAAGATACAGCCTCTCTCATTCACACTGCTGCTCAAAATATTTTGCTTTTACCTGTGGGGTTTGACTTGTGTGTAGGGGAAGCACACAGGCACCTGAAACCTGACTCCTGAGCTTTATCTGTGTACACTACACACAGGGTGATTGTTGTAGGAACTCTGCGATCATCGTTCAGCCAGTGTTTATATCATATCCTGTGCATATTCCGCTCTATTGCTTATACAAGACAAGAGACTCCTACAGACAACCTCTGATAGTTTGCCCCTTGCAACAATTTGTGGCGTGTGTTGTGTACACAAATGAAACGGCTTCCTACAAGTAGTCAGAGAGCCTGTGAACACAAGCTGTGTTTTGCAGGCCCGCTCTTCACAGCGAGAGGAATGAGGTAGTCTAGCACTGCAAGTTTAACAATCCTTGCATTCTTCAAATCGGAATGTTTTAAAAAAATACCTTTGTCTCAACCTGTTAAACCATTCCCAGAATTGATGCTTAAAAATACCCAATTCAATGCCACCAAGGGTGATTTTTACAAATCCCTACTGTATTGTTAGTCTATCCAGATTGTTGCTTGCTGAAACACAGATATATAATGTGAATATACGCTAAACCTTTCAACCAGAGTTTATGACCAAAGACCACCACATACCTTTTCATAAATAAGATCTTTTCCTTCCTCATACATTTCCCGCTTAGCATCAGTAATTCTATCTTTTGTAACGGATGATTGCACACTTCAAATTTGTCACCAGTCAGACTAACTAAATCAACAATGAGTCATCCATCAGTCTGCATTTCATAATTACCTTAGGCTAAGATTCCTAAAAAGAACATAGGTGCCTAAATAATCCCAAAGGTATTGACTTGTTTATTTTTCCTCCCACTTTAGGTCTTGGAAAAGAACATGCGTTTAGAGTGTAAATGTCACGGTGTATCTGGATCCTGCACCACCAAGACTTGCTGGACCACTCTCCCCAAGTTCCGGCAGCTGGGTTACATCCTCAAGGAGAGGTATAATCACGCCGTTCATGTGGAACCAGTCCGTGCCAGTCGGAACAAGAGACCGGCCTTTCTGAAAGTTAAAAAACCTTACTCCTATAGGAAGCCCATGGACACAGATTTAGTGTACATTGAGAAGTCACCCAACTATTGTGAGGCAGATCCTGTGACGGGTAGCATGGGAACCCAGGGAAGAATCTGCAACAAGACTGCGCAGCATACCAATGGCTGCGACCTCATGTGCTGCGGACGAGGATATAACACACACCAGTACTCACGTGTCTGGCAGTGCAACTGCAAGTTTCTTTGGTGTTGCTACGTCAAGTGCAATACCTGTAGTGAACGGACAGAAGTGTACACATGCAAGTGAAATATTTATTGCTGGGGGTTATTGTACACACCTGTAACTTGTATGGTAGTGAGTCTGCAAGTGTCACAGCTGGATGGCCACTACTATGGATTCCAGGTATTGAGAGGAAAGAGCCATTTGCACTGGAAAATGTGGGCCTGGTGGAGTCTAGATGGAGGAATTGCATTCAACGCATGCAGCTTTGCTCCAGAGCTCTGCTGAAGGCTTTGGTGTAGGTACCAGTAGACACCCTTCTGTTCCAGTACTGAGCAACAGAGCGGAGTAGCCTGCAAAGGCTTGATCTGTGGACTGTGAGAAAGATGTGGGGTGTGACTATGGAGGGTGTTCTGCTCCGTAGATAGAGCGGAAGCATTTCTGAGGAACATTTTGGCCTGAGTTATTGACTTACAAATCTTACAACATAAAAAACTGTACATGGATGCAACAGTGATATTTAATGTTTTATTTAGAGAGAAATGCTAATGTTAATTTATTTAATAAGGAAACTACTGATTCTTCTCATCGAGTTTACTAGCTTAGATTAGCTCTCCTCCTGTTTTGATGTTGTGTGTTTTGCATAAAAATAAACTGACCAACTTTTACACTGTACCTGTACATTATGTGCTTTAGCTTAGTGAAGAACCAATGACAATGCACAATACAAAAACAAGTGCGCTGCACTCATGGTGTATTTGCTAGTCTTTCAAGGCACAGACTCTACTGTGTTTAATGTATCATTGTAAGTCTTTGTACCCTTTTTCCCCATCAACCCTTGCACATATATCAATATGTACAAATACACACTGGAATGCATAATGTTTGAAGGCTCATTCGTTTCAGAGGGAATGAACTAGTCAATCCCCAACAATATATTTGTTTTTAAATGGGAAAAGTCCAATTAAAATAAACATTTACATGGGAACAACATTCTACCCACTTTTAAACTTTATGACCTCACTTAACAAAAAGCTTTATGCTAATGAGGCCAGTAGCTCCCCCCGCTTTTGGCTAATATTTGCTCTGTTGGCAAAGAAAGAGAATCTGTAATTAATTCACTTTGGAATGGAAGAGCCTAAATACAGATGCCCCACCTGCTACGGATGTGGAATGTTGAGATCAGATAACCAGTTCTATTAATGTTATATATTATAGGTAATATAACACATTTTTTGCTGCTAGTTTTGTTCTGTTCTGCAATGGTAGTTAATAACACTAGTGATATTTTTGCGCCTTGTGAGCAAATGTGGTTGTCCAGACAGATTGTCCCTGTGTTGACATATATTTTGTAAGAGATTATTTTTATATGAGTATTTTATTTATTTTGTGTAAAGGAAAAACCCACTACCAGTGTCCTCTAGATGGACGGAAATTAGAGAAATAAGCTAGGAACAGTGTGATTGTGTCATGGTACCAGTTTGCGCAGTTTATGTAAACTACACCTCAATGAAGTACCACTCATAGTGGTGTAGTTGGACCAAGTACGTAAAGATAACGATCATACTGGCATATAAACTTCAAGTAGCATTTTCAAGACAAAGGTCCTGGATATGGGATCAGTAAGGAAAACTATAGTGAAATAATCCTGGGACAAACTCTTTGGTAGACTTGAGTGTTTTTACCAAAGAGCATCAGAATTTAAGAACAGCTCTTTTGTCAAGAGTGTAAAAACAGGATGGCCTGGATGTGATAATTATTTTACAAAAAATTGGTAATTTAAACTGATGTCTTGCCAAATGGATTGTACTTTATGATTGTGTCATAAGTGATCAAAATGTTGTGCATTATGTTGTGAACAGTGTTAATAAATACTTCCTTGGCTTGCACCAGTTTTTTTCAGGAGGAATACATTTCCTAAGCAATACATTTCCTAAGCACATGTCCTTTTTTTTAAGTTTATTTATAAACTAATTTCAAGGATCACTTGCTTATGATTGTTTGCGGCTGGTTCCACATTATCGAATTTATGATTCACCAATCAGATGATTCCTAAGCCACTATAAATACCCTAAGTTCCATATAACAGCCAGCTTCATTTTGAAGAATCCCCTCTTCCACCCCTACTACTCCTCCTTTCCTAGATGGGTGGCATAGTGGCCCAGTGGTTAGCACTGTTGCCTCACAGCAAGAACGTCACTGGTTCTAGTCCTTACCAAGACAGTCGACGTTTCTGTGTGGAGTTTACACGTTCTCCAGTTTTCTCCCACCGTCCAAAAACATGCAACTTAAGTTAATTGACCAATGCAAATCGGCACCATAGACATGCTTCTAGTAAGTAGTTATCTCTTAAGAGCAATCACTATCTGTTCATTAGCTACTACAGCAGGGGAGTTCTCGAAATCTACCCGAGCTCAAACTTTCCTCTTGCCTTGCAAATCGGAAGGAGCCCCAGACTCGAGGATCTTATGAGTTCAGGGCTCTCTCCCGGGACAGCATGCCAAACAAGCTTTATGATCAATCATTAGCTAAGTGTGAACTCTTAAAATACATGCTGTAATACAAGTTTACAGACATTCAATTTAAATGAAATCAAAATGTATGATGTTTATTTTTCTAGCACACATTGTTATTCTTTAGGTGGTCTGTGCAAGTTAATCCACTAAAATTATTATTTTTTTTTTTGTATTGATCAAAGTCTGACCATTTACTTCTATTTATTCTTAACCATGCCCCTCTTATCAACAGTTTGCTATGTGGAAATACACAAATAAGAAAGCCCCACCCCACTCAATATTCTGTTTCAGTTAAAAGTACATCAACATACTAAAATAAAAGTCTCAGCAACTTTAGGCTTACGCAGACTTTAAGTAATCATCACATCACCCATACAATCCCTCTTACACCAAACAGAGTCATCACTAGGCTTGACAGACCTTCAAATTAGAGGTAACAACTGGCAAGACGTACATCGCTGTTAAGTTATGCTTGACTACTGGCTCTGACAGTTTTTATTACATAGATGACCGCGGGGCAGGGAGGAAACTAACGAAAGTGCTTGCATGTTAATGGTAGGGCTGGTGTATGGCTTTAATTGATGAGTAGCACTGAGGAGGGTACCTCAGCAATGGGTAGATAGAAGAGGGGGGAAGAGGGGTGATGGATTACTCTGACATCTGCTTCATTCACTTCCCAGCGCCGTCACCACAACAACGCCACTGTGGCCCCCAAAAATGCTGTCCAGTCTCCCTGAGAAGCAGGCCTGCCCATTAGCGAAATGTTAACTATGCAAAATCCAGCTAACTTTTGGATGCTATTTATTTTGTCCACCCTAAAGGCGAAAGGGACAGCAAAAAAAGAGAGGCTTTGCCATTGTGAAGGATGATGTCAAGAGGAATTTCAATCCAAAAGTTAGAAAAGATCTTAGCATCACCCCTTGAATAATCGCCACAAAACGCTCCTTTGAGAATCGGATGAAAACTCATCAATAGGCAACAGCGTGAAAAGGCAGCTGGCCAAATAGCCTTGGTTAAAGTAACATCGGCACCCAGTCACCATGAGCTGAATCACAATATTGTGTGGTTTTGAAAAAACCTTTTTGGATGTTACTCTCTTTGGCTTGGGCTCCTGCCTCTTTTCCACATTCTGAATGGCATGACGTTGGAGAGCTTAACACTTGTAGATAGAGGAGACAAGGAGTGTTGGAAGAACAATTAAGGGGAGACAAATTCCGCATCTAGTCGCCTCCGTTTGCTTCCCCCTTACAATGAAGCCATTTAGTTAACAGAAAGTCTCTGTGAAAACTTTGTCTCAAGAGTTGAGTTTTCTTGTCATCATGCCAATGGGTCTCCCTCATTATATGTTATCATGCCTGCTTGATTTCAGATGTGCACGGATCAAAATATCAACTTCCCGCAATGCATTCGGGCTGCAGGTGAGCATGCTAGCCACCTGTTAGAGTGCATTGCAAGAAAGTGTAAGTTAACTCAAACCGCCGGCCAGGTGTTCGGGTGTTCGGCATGATGGCAGAACATCGACTGTGTACCTCACCCTCAAGCTTGCTGCTGTTCTTAGGTTTAATATCAAGTTGTCTGCCAGCAACTGTTAATGCCAAGAGACTATCATTGAAAGCCTATTTAAGATTCCCGCAATGTTTTCCTATAAACTGTGCTGTTTTGCTGCCAAACCATTCATCATTTAATGTCAACGCCTGTCTAGCAGTGTGATGGTTGTGAACCGAGTCTTCCCCAGCTAACCTGTGCTTTATGGGCCACTTTGGGCGCACCTGTGCACACCTGGAATTCAACAGAAGCCTTTGATTTATAACTGCAAGCTTGTCTACATGAAGCTACTGCTGGAGCTCTGCCGGAACCAGGACGCATAAGGCTGGCAGTGTCCTCAAGAAATTTCCTGGCCTGATAGCTACATCAAATGTCACGATGACCGTGGTGCCTTCTAAATTGACTGAGGTCAATGATCTTCTCTTTTTTAATGAAACAAGCTAATAATTTAGCATTGGTTACAAAGTACATTGGTGTCATTCCTTCAGTGGACCTAAATAAATGCCTGCCCACTTTTCACAAGATGGAACAAGTCTGAAAACAGCCATTACTCCCTCTACCCTATTAAAAATACATAAGTGTACGGCGATAACTTACCTTTAAAATGAGGTTGCAGCATATATAAGGTTGCTGTCTGGGGCTCAGATATCACACATAAATCACATACAAAACAATGTTAATTTTCCTCAGAGTACTAAGATGTGTCTTTTCCACCAACAAAATTCCAGTGTGGGGTCCCCGGTCTTGAACTGTTCCATGCATTTCCAATACAGAAAAGGAGTTTGCTGACCAGAAAAGATTGGTTCAGCTAAATCCCTAAAACATTGCAGATCTGGGGAATCCCTTTGCATCTGAGAAAAAGTTCACTCTCGTCTGTATTTTAAATAATAATGTTAATAATAATAATAAAAAAGATATCCATTTGACCACCCCTATAACTGTTCATACCATTGTGAATGCATAATCGTGCCAATCAGTCTATGCAAGAAAAAAGTCATTCAACAAAGTCTGAAACTAGCAGATTTAGAGCACCGTTAGAGTTCACAAGACAGATATGTGTTTGTTTCTACATAAAGCCTAAGAGTAGTCAAATTAAATGCGTAGTTTGTATAGTTTGACCTTAAGTAAGCCAAAAATAGCGAATCAGTTTAGAATACACTAAATAACCTATCCCACAAAACACTGAAATATATTTAATTAATAAGTTAGATGTAATTTTAATTAATACATCAATTTGATTCACTGAAGCATGTGTTAGCCCCCCCACCCCCCGATAGTCAATGTATAATTCGCACACTGGGTAAGAGTGACACACTAAATTCCCTTTTAAACGGAGCATTACTAATCACACGAAATGTATGATGAGGTGATGCTCTTGAATCAAATGAAGGATCCAAAGTATGCAGTATTGTAGTCAACGCTACTTTGTGTGTTTCGTGTTCAATGTGAGAACATAATTTGTTGGTGATTCACCCTGCTTTAATATCATCACATTTAGTGTGAGAGCCTCAAATGTCCCATTGGTACACTTACAATTTGCCAGTAGTTTGTGGCTGGAGAGGCACTGACTTACAAATATATGCACCCAATATATTTGCTAAATACCGTTTGTACTTCATATCTTATGGCTCGTTTCCACTGAGTGGTACAGTACGGTACGGTTCGGGTCGGTACGGGTCACCTTTATCAAGCTTGCGTTTCCATTACAAAGGGTACCCTTTTGGTGGGCGTGGTGTACTACAGAGAGTTTCAGTCGACGTCATTCTCGCCCGAATAAATGTCTACAGTAAAACTGTACAGTTCGTTCACATTATATGAGAAGCTCTTCTAACAAAACAGATGCTTTAAACATATTAATACTTGTTTATAAATGTTTATTACTAACATTTCTATGAACATGATTTGATTATAACTGCAGATCAATGGCAGTGTGACAGTGTTACAGCCTACTGTAACGTCTGCAATTATATAAAATAAATAAATAAATGCAACATATATGAACACATACAGACCCTTACAGTCTCCGATATGTTACCAATTACAGATAAACGACACACAGCATACATTAAGTCCTTATTTGAGTTCGGCAATCCTTGTAATCCTGTCGGGCTTCTCCTTTTTTTCTGCGTTTCACTCTCGCGTTTGTCCTTTTCTTTCTGAATGGATCAGATGTCGAAGACGCTTCATTAATCACACAAGCACGTTATTATTATCAGCTCAAGAAGTTTGTTATATCAAATCTAGACGCGAACGCGGGCTCCCTGGAGAAAGCGAAAAACCGCTCGCACTTTTAGACGGCCTCATAAAACAACAACAGGACAGGGCAGATTCTTGGCTTTGTAGTTGTTCATCAAGATAACGACAAGGTTTATTTTGAGCCCGGGTCATCCATGTATCGTTATTATATGCATATAGTTGTCTCGGCTGTGCATTAAAAAACATGGCGGCTCCATTGTTTTGATTCTGGCTAGCTCCACGAGATCGTGACGTATCTCTGTAAACCAATCAGCGTTCAGCTGCGCGTGTAGCTCCACCTTTGGGTACCCTTTCTCGTCTTTGGTACCCTTTTTCGAAAGGGTGCCGAAAAAGTGGTACGGTACGGATCGGTTCGGTACGCTTTTGACAGTGGAAACGGCCATAAAAGCGTACCGACCCGTACCGTACCACTCAGTGGAAACGGGCCTTTATACCAGCACTCTTTCTACACAAGGAAGAATATAAAATGTATAGCAGTTCAGTATGCCTCCCAAAAACAACAAGGTGGACGCTACAGACAGCCTATAACAAGTGACACAGCACCACAGCGTATGTGCCAGCTCACTCGCTCACTCTCACAGGATTTGCACACTGGTCTTATTTTGACTTAAAAATGAAGTCTTGAAATGGCATGCATTACTTTGAAATAATCAAGAGCAACCACCTAACAAGAATAACCGTGAGCTCACGAACACCCTCTTCATTGCGGCAGAGCTAGTGCCTGCCTCACCTTATGTCTTTTCAGTGCGGCTTCATGTCAGATCCTAACACTAAATAAGTGAGAGATATACAGGTATGTGAAATACATAACCTATTATATGGAAAGTGAGGACACATAATAAAAATGTCTACAATGTATAAAATCATTTTAATAAAGCATTCCTTTGTTAGCATACACTAAGTGAGCTAAAGTCACGCGCTCAAGCCAGTTTGCAAGGTATTGCGCAATCTGGCATGAGGCACAGCTCGGGCTGCCTCTCTTCCTAAGATGTAATGGAACAGTAAATACATGAAATACAGAGATTTTGAATATAAAATGATTGAAATTATTTGAATCATACAGAAATTGCACTTATATAGCACAGATCAGTGGGCAAACATGTCGAAAGCAAGCAGGTAGCCATTAACATCCATACAAATTCTGTCAATGACTTCCAGCTTTCAACATTCTTCAACATATCTTCTTTTAAAATACCTACAAAATGATTTTATCATTAGTATACATATCATGATGGCAGGTAAGGCACAGAACATCTAAATAGAGTGCACTGAATAGAATTACTAATTAAATAATTCTAATCTGAAGTCTCAGCCATTCTTTCTAATCCATGCATTCATACCAAATAGAGATTAAACTTAAGAACAGTTTCTAACAGTTACTTACAGTACAGTTGCTATGAATGAAGCACTATGGAAATGATTTCCAGAATTGTAATTGTTTAAGGAGTTAAAATGAATTTTCACCCAGAAACACTAAATTCTGAAACCATATACTCATCCTTTACTTGTTTCAACACTGTCTGAGTTTCTTCTGTAGAACTGAAAGAAGAAATGTTTGAAGAATGTTGAAAACCGGTAGCCCTATACATTTGTATGGATGTCAATGGCTACCTGTTTGCTTTTGACATAAATACTGCTTGATCAGCTATAGTTAGTGTCTCACGGATGGCATTCTGGTATATAATACTTGACCATACAACTAATCCTACAGTAACTCTAAGCCTGTTGATGTGGTTTTTACACATTTCACACTGTGCATTAGAATTCTTTGGTTCTTTGTGCACACCACGAAATTGACTATAGGAAACAATCTATAGTTGCTCAACAGGTGCACAACTATACATTTTCTTAAGTAATTAGGGGGAAAAACAGAATTATGGTGTCATATAGCCTTTCATCTCAAGAAGAGCCTAACAAAAGCACATATAGAAAAGTCTACTCGAATGATGCCTTGTATCGGAGCCTGAGGCGCAAAGGCAACTTTCAGTATTTTGAAAAAGGATTAGTGGTTTGACTACTGACTTCCCTTGCGAAGTGAACCGCAAACATGTATGTGTAGGATTGGGCTCCTCACTTTATACAATTGTATTATTCACATGTGTGCTGAAGTACTATAGTTGTTTGATTGCGTTTTGCCATGTCACATGAGACCAAAATAGCTTTAATCTGTATATCTCACCTCCAACTTGAGATGTTTGGTATAATAACAGCTTATAGTTGAGCCTGTGATCATGGAAAATGAGGGGGAAAAGATATTATGCAACAGGACTGGGGTTTATATAAATGTATGCAAATTAAAGCTGGCAACTGTCGTAGAGAATGTTTTCCAGATTTTAATATTGTAAAACACTACAAATGGTTTTCCTTTCAACCAGCCTTGATGCTGTAAAAATTTAGCAAAACTATGTTGAACTAATATTCCAGCTCAATGTCATGAGGAAATGTAAATATTTTACATATTGTCAGAAAAGTGGCTAGTTGACATAAATCCATATGATTTCATTCGCACGAAAACATGTGAAATTTAAATAGAGACACGCCCACAAACCCCTCTTAAAACCCTCATTAGGGGAAGAGCAAATTATACTTAAATATACGAATTATATTGTACAATTGAATCAAATTAGTCAGTTCTTCTAAAGTTGACATCATCTTTACAGCTTCAGCCACAATATTCTTAACCACGCCCCTCTTACCGTTAGTTTGGCACAAGTGAATGACATGCAAAAAGAAAGCCTCGCCCCCTACTCAATATTCTGTTTCAGTAGAAAGTACATCAACATACTGAATTAAAAGTCTTAGGAGCTTTTGTTTCATGCGTACTTTAAAGATGCAGTAGGTGATCTGCCTAAATGCTAACCGGTTAGCATAATATCTTTAAAACACAACCCCTTCCCGGTCGTACAAAGCCACATGTCCTGAAATCATGAATGTGCACATTAAAGATGACAGAGACCCACTAAATCATGCCATTCGCCAGTTAGAAAACTTTATAGTACTTTATAATACTACAATACTGAATGAACTGTATTATATCTAGCACGTTTTAGTTGTGTAGCAAGCAAAACTTGTCATAATGTGTAATATTTCATGCTGGTCTCACTCTCTAATGCTCTTTGTCCTGAAGTGACTACGGTATGCTTAGTGGTCGGCCGGCGGGTTGCAGGAATTACACTTATTACTAAGCCACACTTACATGGTATTTCAGACTGTATATACAGAGTAGCACAGTAACCAATATAGGGAGCACGTCACTGGTTGTCATTGTTTAAAAACGAACCAATGCGAATATAAAACCAACTTCACCTCAGTAAAGCAAGCTAGGAGGAACAGCGCTATTTATTTATGTTTTATTGTTAAGCTAAATAAAAATCTACATTATCGATGCTGTAAAAAGTACCTTATGAAATTGAAAATAGTCACATCAATCTATCACTGGAAGATTTCAGTGGCTAAACAACCCTTTTGTCCAATAATGACTCAGGATTTTTTAAAGTTTTGATTGAGCAATTGATTTTACCACTGTCACTCATGTCCATGTGACTGCAATGCACGTGCACGCGCAAACGGCGAATCTGTGTGAACAGAGGTGCGAAGTTGTACAAATCTACATTTGTTGACAGACAGTTTGGTGAACTTATCAGCCCGAAAATATTTAATTGGATGAACGTTTTTTAGTCTTCTGCCTCACCCAGAATATAACAATACATATAAATACATTTAGATCATTTACTTTAATCATTACTATTGGAATGTGAAGAGATTTTCAACCAGCACAACAAAAAAATGTTTTTGAAGACAATCACCTACTGCACCTTTAACTGTAGGAGAACCTAACTAGTAAAACTTGACCAAAACCTGCATAAACTCTGCAGCACATTTCATTGTTCAATTCATTGTTAAAGATGTCACAGAGAACGTCTGTCAAGTAATCAGTTTCAGTATTTTAGTTCTCCGTTGTTGTGAAGTACTCATTTTAAGATAATGTGATTTAATTAATATAAGGGACACTAAAACCAACAAGAAAAGTTGTCAAAGAATTATCTTGCACAATCCTGCACATCAGTATTACTAGCCCACAGATACACCATAATCTCCCCATTGTGTGCATGTGCGCGTGTTGGTTTTTTTGTTTATTTGGAGGTCGGGCTTGGTGGTTGAGGGGATTTAGACTTTCACTTAAGACGCATTCCTACGCTTGTGAGTTGACAGTCGTACGACACAGGAGGTCCCGCGAGGCCTTACAATGAAGCCGATCTCTCATGTTGCCATAGGAAATACCATCAAACTGTTCTTAATTACAGATCTCCCTCCCTGCTGGCCTATCCTCATCATGTGTGGCAATGTGTCTAAAATTACAATCCATGTATAATGTCTTCCCAGACTTGTGCCAGCTTGTAACTCAACCCAATTTGCAGAATATGGAGAAACAATATATTGGAGGGATATGTAAAGCGTGTATAGCCCAGGTGGATGTTTGTACATTAAAAGGCTGCAGCTTTTTGCGCTTCATCCTTTAGAAGTGCAAAGAATGTGTTAATGACTCCAGAGTCAAAGACGACCTGAGCACTGGGGGCCAAAACCAATAGGAAGGCTGTGAATACATCAGCACGGGAGCAGTTCCAACTTAATGCGGTGAAAACTGTAATTTTCAGAGAAAGGAACAGAAATAATAGCAGGATTATGGCGGTAAAGCAGCCATGTCCGTGGCCTAAAGCACAGGGATAAGTGTACATTTGCTCTTTCCGTGCCTCAAGTTCTAAAACAGAGGAGGATGTTGGTTGCTTTTATTGGGGTTTCTGTGAATTACTTTCATCTAGGTGTTTGCATGATCTGAAAGTATCTGATTACCACTTGCGGTGTGCGAAATGAATGGGTAAATGGGTGGTTGTGAGGTTGTGAGTTTTTGGAAATGAGAGTTGAGATGAGATTCTAAGTAGATTGTCATGAAAGACATACTAGCTGTGCTGTATACCTTAATGGGGCCTATCATACACCAGGCGCAATAAGGCACAACTCGTACATGCTGTTTTCAGACCAGTGCAACTCTAATTTTATGTTTTGTGCCACGTTGTTTAAATAGCAAATCCATTTGCGCCACTTTGTGGACTCATGGGTGTGCTGGTTTAAAAAGGAGGTGTGTTAAGGTGCTTTGTTGGCTATTTTGAGGAACTGAAATAGACTGCAATTGACCAACTAAAAGCTGGTCCAGCGCAGAGTGCGTTAGTTAAGCACAAATGTGGGTTCAAACTTCGCTTACACATTGCTTAATATACACACAATACACACAAAATGCACAGCTAGCCGGCAGCTAGCTCGATGCAACTCTCACATGGTCGCCCACTGAAGCCAAGCAGGGCTGCGCCTGGTCAGTACCTGGATGGGAGACCAAATGGAAAAGCTAGGTTGCTGCCGGAAGTTGTGTTAGTGAGGCCAGCAGAGGGCACTCAACCTGCAGTCTGTGTGGGTCGTAACGCCCCAGTATAGTGAAGGGGACTCTATACTGCTCAGTAAGCGCCATCTTTCGGATGAGATGTCAAACCGAGGTCCTTACTCTCTGTGGGCGTTAAAAATCCCAGGATGTCCTTCGAAAAGAGTAGGGGCCAAACTTGCCCACTGGCCTCTGTCCATCATGGCCTGCTAACCATCCCCCTATCATAATTGACCTCATAACTTTGTCTCTCCACCAATCAGCTGGTGTGTGGTCTGGCGCAATATGGCTGCCATCGCGTCGTCCAGGTGGATGCTGCACACTGGTGTTGAATGAGGAGATTCCCCCCAAACTGTGTCTAGAAAAGGATTAAAATGTTACAAACATTATTATTTTCTACATAATTATAAAAACCACTGCCTCTGTGCCTTCTTCATGTCGGGGGGCTTTTTTTTAGTTTATTCATGACAATTTGCATTTGTATAATATTGTTATTATTAGCAGTATTATTTATTATATGCATATTTATATTTGTTTTAATAGAAACAAGTTTAAATTTGTCCATCTGTCGGGTTTTGAAGACGTATGCATCACTATATGGGGCATAAGAACAGGACGTGTGTTTGGATATAACTGGATTTTTTTTACCACACTTAGCTATTATTGTTCATTTAATCGTTTACTGAAAATTAGAACTGAATTTAGAAATAGTTTTGAAACAAATCTTTGCACTTAAAGGGCATCTATGGTAAAAAATGTTTGGACAGACATATGTGAAGGTAAAGTGTATAGACCGTCATATTGGGGTGATATAAACACAACCAGCTGCTTTTTTTTTTTTCAATTTAACAACATAAAAACGGTGGACCAATTGGATCAGTTTTGAGACTGACCGCCAAATGTTACCCAAATCTGCTCCTTCATTAAAATCATCCACCCGCCCGCACATATTATTTTATCTGATATTAAATCCGCTCCCGATTGACACTAATAATTCTAATTATTTGTTTTAAGCATGATGATAGGTCACGTGGATCGTTTGTTATTAACAGCAGATTCAGCTTTTACATATACAGGAAAAAGATGTATAAATATGTTGTGTTTACTTGGCTGTTTTCTTTGCACTGTGCAGAAACAGAATAGCATCTACTGTGCTTGGATTCGGGCGATTCCGCCTCGCCTCCAAAACATGGCCAGCTGCACTAAATGAGCATTCACTCGCATCGCTTTTTGCAGGAATACACAAGCTTCTCCTTGCAAGGCGCTGCATTCGCGTAAATAAGCGATCTTTTTTCTCCCAGAACGATAGCAGATTTTCCTCTGATGACTTTTCTCACTAAAAGTTTGCACAGTACTCTTGCACTTCATTCATTATTTTGGCCGTCTCATCTTCACATTCTACGAAGTCCACTCTCTGCTTTTTTGCTGGTCAACTGCTATGACCCGCGACCCACTCGCAATTAATCATAATGTATTTTTTTTATTACCCGACCCGCGGATATAACCGCCATCCGCGCATCCCTACTCCGTAGTAATGCATATAATCATATCAACAAGACAGAACATGCGCAAAGCAACCATAAATATAAGGTCTGTTCAGTTTGCTAGGATCATCAATCATCATCAAATGTGATCAAGAGTTTTACAAGTTAAAAATCTTTTAAAACAGTGCATGTGTGTAATGAATTACAGCGATTTACTTCAGCTTTACTTCATCACCACAGTCGTGTGTCAGAACAATTATAGAAGACGACACTTTAATCCCGGTTTGTGGACGTTAAACCAGGTTTATTTTGTACACTGACATATTGGATATCCATACAGCAGTGGATATTAACCTGTATCCTGTCAAATTTGCGTGCAAAAAGAGTGCAAAGTTAAATGCGGTCGAGGGAGGAGATTAAGGCATAGTGACAGGCACGTGGAAACAGTGGGTGTAAAGGACTAGCATTAAAGGCGCAGTACACAAAAACCACTACCTACTGCTCTAAGCTATAAAATAGAAACTTATGAAAGGTATCATAAAAAATCTGATTGGTGTTATGAGCTAAAACTTTACGGACCCATTCTGAAGACACAAAACACCTAAATTAAATCTGGAAAAAGGGTAACATAGGTGCCCTTTAAACTAAATTAAATATGTAGACTAATGAATGTCTTGAGTGAGTTTGAGCCGTTTCCTTACTCTACGAAAGTAAAGGGGTAATGTATACAACAAAAGTAAGTAAAGAGAAAGTAAAGAGGCCAAATGGAGGAGGCTCACTCTTTATGCTTGCACTGCAGATGGTCTGTTTAACTGTTTTCTCATCAGTGAAGAGTTCAGTTTTTTCCCTTACAAAGTCCGCCATGTAAATACCAAATGCGACATGGCATGGGAGAAGAAAAATGCTAAAATAAAAACCCAAATTGCGAGTCAGCATTGGTAAAATTGTTTTAATCGCAACTATATTAGCTCAATTTAATTTATTTTGTCTATATTATTGCATATCAAGTTTCAGAAATAACACCAGGCAATCAACAAAGCCTGACCATAACAGTTAATTAATAAAATGCTAGAAGTTATTTAGCCAATTTCAGACTGTTGAATCAGTGATTTTAATATTTATTACAGAACAGAACATCTTGCATTTGTAAAATATAAAAATAAAAGAGATTACAAGATCCTGAAAGATGTCTGCTGATCTTAGGGTTGCATTTCTATTCTATGGTGAATGGCAAGAACTATTTATCCTAGCAAACTATTATTATTTTTTATCATTACTTAATTTCTCTCTTAAAAATATTAACTGAACTGTTATTTTAATTTGATTCACAGTTGACTTCAACTTTAACAATTTTATAATAGTTGCTGGATTTGGGCTTATTAGTAATAACATACACTGTAAAAATCCATAATAATAAAATGTTAACAAACACAACTCTAACTGAACTAATATTTTTACTAAGTTAAGACATAATATAAAGTCTGCACAAATATGCATTAAAGATGTTAAATGAAAGGAAACCCGTTTAACATCAGAATAGCTAATGTTAACTGGATAATTAAACATAAATCCCGTCAACTTTATAAGCTTTCTAAAGTTGGTGTGAAGTTTGAGCTAACTGTAAAAACAATTCAAGTAATATTGCAAAAAATGGATGAATATAAAAAAATCTGTGGAACTAGTTACTGAATAATAGTTAGTAAAAGCTGCTTTATATGTTTACGGTGTATTTTAAAATTAGTAACTAAACTCTATAAAACTTTTCTTACTATCTTACTTTATACCCTATAGCATCTCACCACTGATATGTCTAGTATTGCAAAGCGGAGCATAAAAAATGGTGTCAGCTTTGGTTTAGTGGTCAGATATGCCATCACGGCATTCAAAATATTAATTCACTCTTTTTCATCACCTCTACTCGAGCACAGTTAGTGAAAGGAATGCAGTTTATCATCTCTGATGGTCTCCTTGAAAGAAGAAATAAAAACATTAGGACTGCAATGACAGAGCAAACCATGGCAAGGCTTTATTTTGAAACGTCTGATGACAGATAAACTCTGCATCGCTTCAATTAAACCAATCGAGTCATCCGTACAGTGTATTCAGTGACAAATGCAAGAGAAATCAGTTCATTACTCAAATTCATATGTGCACTACTGTACTTCATAAAGTATCTATAGCACAACAGCATTCAGGTTGAATCGAACCCACAATCGGAATTGAAATATTGCAAATTTGATTATCACAATATATGAGTGATTTAATACAAATGAATCTCTGTGTGCCTGTTACTAGCACACCTCTGAAAATCTTTTCACCACATCAAGCAATGTAGTTACACGTCAACGCGCATCTTAGAAAGCCAGCAGAGTGTCCAAAGCTCTGGAATGATTTTAGTATGGATGCTGAAATATGACCAAGCAATCAAGCCATGTTAATAAAACAATAATAGAAATAAAGCAATAGGCAAATAGCTGAATGTGCTTTAGGTTTTCAGTTTGATAAATCCAGAGATGCAAAGTGGTGGTGATATTTACTTTTGTTATACTGTATCACATATCGAATGTTGAATATCACAATATTTAGCGTGCTATTGTATATTGCACAGCCTTACTCGGTTTTGCTAGTGCCAGGCTCTACTATTTGAAGTACAAAATGATTTAATGCATTTCTATTAAAAGAATGATGACAAGTTAATTAAGGTAATTTTAACCCAGGCCCATTGAAAACATGTGCCTCAGATTTTGATAAAATACATTGCACCAGGAATGTTTCGTTGTTTCAGATGACAAATCTACTACAGGGCACAGTGGAAGATTTTGCAAATCTGAAATACACCACTTAGGGCAGTGGTCCTCTACCTTTTTATCACCACGGACCGGTCAACGCTTGACAATTTTGCAGCGGACCTGTTGAGTGATTGGATGTTTATAGGTTGCTACGCAACTAATCGTTTTCTGAGAGGACGACAAGCTGTCACTCTGATACAAGTTTTATTTATGGACAAAATTACAAAGCACTGCAGTGTTAAGCTGTTCTGTGTTTGTCTAAGATAATTATTCTACCTAAATGTGAATATTACATACAAGCTGAATGGTCAGTTCTTGTCACGTGACTCGCGGTGCACACCTCGCGGCATTCATTCAACTGGTGCGTTTGGAATGTGTGAGCGCGTCACGCCGCTTGTGCGTGCAAGCCCTGCACCTCCATTGAAAATAACGAACTTGCGCAAAAAGACACGATATGCGAACGCCCCCTAAATGGCCCCATAATTTGTGGTCTCCAGCTGTTGATCTTCTTGCACAGACATAGTGGATTCACCTGATTTGTTGACAAATGGGTTGAGGATCTATTCCTTAGCAGTTTGCGAGTGCTTCACTGGACATTTCCCCTTACCCTTTCCAAAGTCATGTTTCTTTCTTATTTTGCTGCTTGTGGGTTAAATTTGGGTGCTCAGGTGACCGAGATGTGAAGCGAGAAAATATGGTCCAAAAAAAAAAAAAAGTCAAAATAAAAGATCTTTCAGACTCCAATAATAAATAAAACGGAAATATTTAATGATTTTTTTGTCCGGACCGGTAGCAATTGATTCATGGGCACAGGGCTTGTCTTTCAGACCACCAAGCAAAGCACTGCCTAAACACTTCTCTAAATCTATCCAAAAGGTTTTTCAAAAGCAACTGTAAGAGAAAAGTGCACTGCGACCACATAGTTTTACCTTGATTTTGCATTATTTTAATTTCTCTTGTACTTCCCCGGATTCAATCCAGTCTTCGGCATCACAAGTACAACACAGCACAAAGTGAGCTACTGAACAAACTGACCATGCTAGAAAAGTTGTCCAAATGGGGATAGACAAGTGAGGCAAACGTATTCCATTACAAATTATGAACATCGTAAGGTGTTTTGTGATATTTATTTGGTGTTGTGCAAAGAACTGCATGGAAATAATCAATGTTACATTATTCTTTAATTCATTATTCATCGATCAAATTATTTATCAATGACATGTCCCTGTAAATATCATTAGTATGAACTAAAGCTATTTTGTAGTGTAGCATTCATTTCACTTAGAAACCAGTTATGTATGTATGCTGGTTTAAAAACTATTTTTGTGTTATTTATTTATTTTTTATTACCAAGGACCGGTCAATGCTTGACAATTTTACCACGACCCGAGGAGTGGGTATACATAGATTGCTAGGCGACCATCAACCATTTTCTCAGAGGATGACAAAATGACTAAACATTGCTGCAACTCTGATACAAGTTTCATGGTGCGCATGCAAGCCGCGCGCCTCAATTAGAAATGATGAGCTTGCACGCACCAAAGAAGCGATATGTGAAAAGCTGCCATCATTTGCGATCTCCAGCAGTTGGTTTTCTTGCACAGACATGCTGGATTTACCTGATTTGTTGACAAATGGGTTGCGGATCTATTCCTTGGCAGTTCATGGGTCCTTTACTGGGCCTTTTCCTCTTCACAAAGAAACTTTCCAAAGACATCTGTTTCTTACTCATTTTGCTAACTTGTGGGTTTTGGTGCACAAGTGATCTAGATGTAAATGAGAAAATACAGACATGTTTCCAAAATAAAAGATTTAGACTCCGATAATAAATAAAACAGAAATAATTAATTATTTCTTGTGCAGCCCAGTACCAATTTATCCACGAATCGGTACCCGTCCTTGGCCTGGGGGTTGGGGACCACTGGGCTAAAGCACATATTTTAATGTTAGATAATTTAGCATAATAATTTAACATAATACTTAAGACAAAAGGCTTAATTATTCCTGTTAATTTATGAATTCATGCCATAATTGCAATTTAAGAATCATCTACAGTTCACCCTAGTTCAAGGCCAAGTGTTTGATTTCAACGCCAAAGGTACCAGACTAACCTGAGTCCTGTATGATCAGTACAGCAAGCCAAGATTTTCTGGGCCCAGAGGTTTTTTGCAGGGACTTTTGCTGCCCTTTTTTTCTGGTGCACACCTCCTTCCCCACCACACCTCAGAGATTTAAGAGCGCTCAGGAAACACAAGCAATGTTTTCCTCTTTGAGTTATGTGACCTACCTGGCTCTGGGGCTTACCTGTTTAATATGTCTGAACTCCGACTACAGTCATATTTCATAGTACAGTTATGACTCTAGTTATAGTAGACTTTGGTGACAGGAGTCAATATTGTGCGCTTCATTACTGTATAACCCAAGTTAAACAATTTATGGATGACGATTCAATAATGATGTTTTGCAAAAGAGCGTCTCTACCTTTAATCCCTTAAGATGCTTCTGATTGCAGTGTTTGCTCACTAAGACAAAGAGAAGCTCGGAGCGAGGCTTAATAGGAACTTAACGCATCATCAACTCAGACTGGATTCAAATGTGTCTCATCATGCATGTCTACTGAGAAGCGAGAACAAGTACACATGACAAATTCCAACATTGCATAATACTTCTGTGACTCTTCAAACTGTTTGGATGTTCTTTCCATTAGTGGAAGAATTTATTTTTTTTCTTAATTTTTTCCGAGCAAGCTGCCATTTCATGTAGAACGCTTGGATCATTTATTGATTGTCAAATGGGATTCTGGATCAGTGATAAAAACCACTGCCTTCCATCAACCGGTTCAATACGAGGTCACCTTTATGACACTATGAAGCGAGGTGAATAGCATAATGACTCTGACTACGTGGCTTAGCAATTTCAACTGGCAACACCAGCTGAGTACTGTTTCAATGAACTCACAGATCTGTCAAGCTCCTTCCAGAAAACAAGTTTGAACAAGCAACAAGATGCAGATTCTTCAGGGAAAAGAGTTTGGCTCGACTGCATGTCAAGAGAGACTTCAAGGAGTGGCAACATTTTGTGTTCAGACTATCACAGCCATACACAAGAATACAGTGTATGTATGTAATGTATAGCACAAGCTCTCCACCGTTGTTTGCTGGATATCAGGTAAGTGAATTGTCCTTTCAAGAAATGACAATGCTGGCAAGCTGAGCGTCTGGTGTGGGTGACACACTTGGCAGTGACCTTTAAACTTGCCTGATATTCTGACAACTTTGGCACAGCAAGAAAGAGAGTGGAAAGGATCGCACCCTTGTTTTGAAGTGCTATAATACAATTACAGCTGCTCAGGTTGCACAGGCAAATTAATTGCGTAGACTAGAGATTTCCTGAGATACTCTGACACAAAAAGCAGGAAGATTTTAGCCCAAAATCAAGTATTCGTCATAGCCCTCTTTAAAATATAGTCCTTAAAATGAGGGTTTCACAGAGATTCAATTGAAAACTGTAAAACCCAAAAAATTAGGGTAACTCAAACAGTTTGAGGATATTTATTGCAACAAACCATTTAAGTTCAAAAACTAATCCTAATGAGTACTGTGAACTTAATCCATTTGAGTAAATGAAGCTATTTGAGCACAGTAAAACCCAATAAATGAAGAGAACTCAAACCAACTAAGTACTGTAAAACCCAATAAGTTAGGGCAACTCAAACTGTTTGAGGATACCGATTGCAACAAACCATTTAAGTTAAAAAAATAATTTATATGAGTACTGTGAGCTTGCTCCATTTAAGTTGAAGTAATGAAGTATTGAGTTAACTCATTACCTTCAACGCTGACTTCAAAACTTTTCAAATGAGTAGAATTAACTTTCAGTGAATTTTGAGTTAACTACACTCATTTCATTTGATAAAGCTGACTGTTGGGTTTTACAGTGAATAATCCTTTTTGGTTTCCCCCAAAAAACTCAGTGAACAGTTTTTTTTAAGAGTTGGTAGTGTAAAAAGTGGTTTGTAGTAGTGGTTTTTTAGAGCTTTGTAGTGTAAAAAGCACATTAAAAGTTGTGTACACACACAAAGTTGAAGTTTTTACACTTTAAAGGATTCGTTCACCCAAAAGTTAAAATAGTGTTATTATTTACTTACTGGGAGGTACGGTTGGTAAGTGGTTAGCATGGGTTCCTCACAGCATGAAGGTTGATAGTTTGAGTCCCAGTTGGACCAGGAGGGTTTCTGTGTGGTGTTTGCATGTTCTCCTCATGTCTGAGTAAGTTTCCTCTGGTCACTCCGGTTTCACACAGAGTCCAAAGACATGCTTTATACTGTATTGAATTGGATAAACAAATTGGCTGTAGTGTGTGGATGGAAGATTGTTTGAGCATTTTCCATCACTAAGAGTTGTACTCTCTGTGCTGATTTACGGCTAGAAAGGTATCGGCTCTGTAAAACTACTGCCAGAGTAATTAGTGGTTCATTTCACTGTGGCAACCCCTGATAAAGCAGCAAATAAGCTGAAAGGGAGTAATTACTCACACTCATATTGTTCTAATCTCCCAAGACCTTTGTTCATCTTTGAAACACAATTTAAGATATTTTAGATAAAATCCCAGAGCTCTCTCATTCCCCAACAGACAGCAACTATAACAAGATATTCAAAGAAAGAAACCAAAAATATTTCAAAAACATTCCTTTTCTGGACTTTAAACGTCTCATGGCTGTTGCTATCTGTGGAGAATGAGAGAGCTCTTGGATTTCATTAAAATATCCTTTAATAACTTTTATTAAGATGATGAACCATGAAGATCTCGGAGGGTTGAACAACATGAGGGTCATCAATTAATCATATGAGGATGTTAATTTTCAGGTGAACTAAGCTTTTAAAGCTTTTATAAATGATCAATGTCATACAGAAGTGTATTTTTTTTAAATGAGTGTAAACAATTGTGCTATAGAACACCTCTAAAAATAGTTACCTCTAAAAGACTGTCACCTCTAAAACTTCATATTTTTATCAGTCTTAATGGATTTCTTAGAAAGATAATGCATGATGGCCCTGGTCTGGACAATCTGTGCACCTGGCAATAGTGCAAGTTTAAGCAAACAGATGTGGGAAGCAAGTTCATATTTCTCATGCAAAAGAAAATAAGATTGTTTCCCTCTACCCCTATTCCAAGTGATGCATTCCCCTTTCCCAGGGTTGCCTCATGTTGCTTGTTGCTGTCCCCCACTATTATTGTTTGGACAGCTTGAAGCTTCTTCAAAAATGGAAAGTTGATATTTAGAGTGAAACCTTCGAATTGACCATTTGCTGGAACAGTCTGATCTTCAGTTAGAGGGAGATTGAGTTGGTATTTACACTTTATAAAATAATTACAACTACGTATAACAACTTAGTAATAAAATTAAATATACATATAAACATTTTTTTATTGACAATCACTTTGTTATTGAATTGCACTTTCATGCTACACTACCTGGAAAAAGTCTTGCTGCCTATCTAAGTATTAGGAACAACAAATATTAACTTCTAGTTGATCATTTGGTATCAGAAGTGGCTTGAAAGGCAAAGTCCTCTAGATTACACTTATTTTACCAAAATAAAATATGATTATGCCTTGATTTGTAATGATTTAATTAGGACAGTAAGGTCTGATTTTGCTTAGACAAAAGTCTTGTCACTTAACAGAAATAATGTACAGTATAGAATATAAAGTCATGGTGCAGTGGAAAAAGAATATTGTGTATGACTCCCATGAGCTTGGAGGACTGCATTCATACATCTCTGCAATGACTCAAATAACTTATTAATAAAGTCATCTGGAAAGGCAAAGTAAGCATTCTTGCAGGACTCTCAGAGTTCATCAAGATTTTTTGGATTCATCTTCAATGCCTCCTCCATCTTACCCCAGACATGCTCAATAATGTTCATGTTTGGTGACTGGGCTGGCCAATCCTTCAGCACCTTGACCTTCTTTGCTTTCAGGAACTTTGATGTGGAGGCTGAGTATGAGAAGGAGTGCTATCCTGCTGAAGAATTTGCCCTCTCCTGTGGTTTGTAATGTAATGGGGCAGCACAAATGTCTTAATACCTCAGGCTGTTGATGTTGCCATCCACTCTGCAGCTCTCTCGCACACCCCCATACTGAATGTAAGCCCAAATCATGATTTTTCCTTCACCAAACTTGACTGAGTTCTGTGAGAATCTTGGGTTCATGCAGGTTCCAATAGATCTTCTGCAGTATTTGTGATAATTGGGATGCAGTTCAACAGGTGAAAAATCAGAAAAATCTACCTTCTGCCACTTTTCCAAATGACCAACTTGAAATCAAATTATTTGTTGCTCTTACAACTGGGATTGACGACAGGCTTTTGGTGGGGTAGTGTATGTTAATTCTTTGACTGCCATATCACATCTATTTTGTCAGCATCTCAGGCCATAAAGGTGTGTGCAAAAAGACAGATTGATTAGCATTAACAGTGAAATTTTCACCCCATGCAAAACTCCAGATTGTGTTAATACTGAATATTACCCATGAAATGTTACTAACTCACTCTGAATATGACTGCGTGTGTCATTTTAAGATGATGTATCATATCTAACAAATACATTTGACCAATTAAAAGGGCAGCGTGTATTTAAAGCAAGTTTTGTTTGCACCAAAATTTTCCAGTACTATGCACCTTACTCTCTATGCTACTGATGTGGAACTAAGGGCACCTTGTTTGTAATTTTGACTGTTCAAACCAGACATTGCTGAAAAACAAACTCTGCCAGCAGCGGTGCTTTTTACACCATGACTTTCCATTTAAAAGGCATCTTGAGGTTCCTGTATTTTGCTTCATTCCAATGCTCACTAATCCAAAACTGTATTCCATGTGAGGAGCCAGTAATGTTACGACTTTCCCTTTGCATGCTCAGGTTAACTGAGTATCAACGCTTCATGAAGCTCTACTGGCTGCCTCTACAGTTCAGTGCTGGGTCAGAGGAGACTGTGTACATGTCCTTTCTCTTCAGAAAAACACAGCTGGGCAGCCTATGCTGATGTCAGATGGAGAAACATGGAGTGAGAGAGAGAGAGATGTTAATTAAATAACTTTTTTTTTTGCACTGGTTGACTAGCATGGAAGATCACTTTCTACGTACCATTTCTAAGAACACTCTTAAAAACAAAGGAGCGATTTTTAGTAGTGATGCGATGGAAGAACTCGTTTTGGTTCCCCAAATAACTTTTTATAGTCTGATGAGCATTTTGTTGATCTAATTTTTTTTTCCAGTTTAAAGAACTCTATGCAATAGAAAAAAAATGGTTTTATCTTAAAGGTCCTTTAAAAATCTGAGATTCCAGTAATGAAACTTCATGGGTTAAAGTTAGCATTAGGCGCAACATGATCAAAGTGTTTTCATGGTGGGTTTTGTCTTTCATTATAATGGAGATGGAACATAGACAGATAAGTACAGTAAAAAGTACAGACAAAATCACCTACACCTGTGCTTGCCACAGCTCAAGACCGGTTACTCACTGAAGCCAAGCAGGGCTGAGCCTGGGAGTACCTGAATGGGAGACCATAAGGGAAAACTAGGTTGCTGTTGTAAGTGGTGTTAGTGAGGCCAGCAGGGGACGCTCAACCTGTGGTCTGTGTGAGTCCTAATGCCCCAGTATAGTGAAGGGGACACTATACTGTCAGTGAGCGCCATCTTTCAGATGAGACGCTAAACCAAGGTTCTGACTCTCTATGGTCATTAAAAATCCTATGGCAGTTCTTGTAAAAAGTAGGGTATAACCCTGGTGTCCTGGCCAAATTCCCTTCATCAGCCCTTACCTGTCATGACCTCCCAATTATCCCCATCCACCAAATTGGCCCTATCACTGCCTCTCTACTATACCTGGTGTGTGGTGAGTGCACTGGCGCAGTTGTCCTGTGGCTGCCGTTGCATCATCCAAGTGGATGCTGCACACTGGTGGTGGTGTGGTGCCCCATTTATTAGAGAGTGTAGAGCACTATGTGAAAAGAATGAGGTTTTATCAAAGAACAGTCATCACATCCAACTGTTTCTGTTTGTTTAACAGCCTATGGTTAATAAAGGGGTATTTATATTTGCACTACACTTTATGTATGCATGTAAATTTAAGTAAATTTATTGCTGTTTAAATGCAGTATATTAGTATAGATGTGTAGTGAATTTGCAGTAATCTCTGAGACGTAATAAACTCAGACATGTTCAAAAACTCACTAAAATATCTGTGACTGTGAACAAGAAAAGCATAAATGGTCAAATTACATTGTTCGCAGATCGGTTTGACTGTACAAAGGAAATTTCCTGTGCCTGTGAGTGCTTTGAGGGCTGACTGAATCACTAGCAGCTAGTTGAGAAGAGTAGGAACGGTACAGTATGGACACAGAGTCTATAAAAATCTAAAGCAACACCAAAAAAAAGTTGCTAGTCGCTTTTTTAAAAAAATGTGTCGCTAAGTGGACTGAAATGTTACTAAATATAGCAACAAAGTGGCTGAAAGTTGGTAACATTCATTCATTTTCTTTTCGGCTTTGTCCCTTTATTAGGGGTCATCACAGCGGAATGAACCGCCAACGTATCCAGCATATGTTTTTTTCGCAGTGGATGCCCTTCCAGCCACAACCCAACACTGAGAAACACCCATACACTCTTGCATTCACACACATACACTACGGCCAATTTAGTTTATTCAATTCACCTATACTGTATGTCTTGTGGGGGAAACCGGAAACACGGGGAGAACATGCAAACTCCACACAGAAATGCCAACTGACCCAGGCAGGGCTCAAACCAGCAAAGTTCTAGCTGTGAGGCAATTGTGCTACCCACTGTGCCACCGTGACACCCAAATTGGTAACATTGTCAAAGAAAACACTGATGTATGTCCAGTTGCATTGATTGTTAAAGTCTGTGTAAAAGGAAAATTTATAATGTTTATTAATGTTTTTTGCTAGTGCACATTGTTATTCTTTTAGGGTGAACAATTAATATGTGCAAGTAAATTCACAAAATGTTTTGCTTCTACATTTGGAGTGGTGTTCCTTCTCTGTTGAAGTCAGTTTGACTGCTTCAGCCACAATATTCTTACCCACACCCCACTTACAGTTAGTTTGCTATGAGAAAGCGATGTGCAAAGAGTAAGCCCTTCCCCTATTTAATATTTCACTTCAGTTAGTCAAGTATATCAGCATACCCAAATAAAAGCCTCAGCAACTTCCGGTTTATGCAGACGTCAAGCTAATTTTAACATAAAAAATAATAGAACCTGCTAAATATACAGTAACTACAGTGAAAAAAATAATATCCAACAGTATTTCCCATCACAACTGTGTAGCAAGCATCTCTGCTCAGGCTACATCCTGAAAAGAGACCTCAATGGCAGCCAGTACAGACCTGTTCCACAGAAATATACCTTCATTTATGTCATGTAAGTGTAACACTGTGCTGGAATGTCTGCTGGGGTCCTGGGGGCCACTATCCCATTCAGCAAACAATCACTGCCAGCTAATAAAGGAGGTATTTGTGTGATATGTCAGCGGTTTGTGTGAGGCTCAGATGGAATGAGATGGTGTGTGGAGATAGCATTCACAGCCTCTCCAGGAGGGGAAACATATACTATTATTACCAGAAGCCATTGTCACAGCGAGCTCTTTGAAATAAAACGTGGCACGGTACTGTCAGCTGATACTTGTGCGATCAAAACCCATAATAATTTGCAGCTCCTCAGGAACATTGATCTCCAGTTACTGCAGAATTGGCTAAAAAAAAGAGCTATTCATAGTGACCTTGTTTAGAACTTTTTTGGTGACAGAGGTTGATATTAAATTATTTTTCAATTCATCCTAATTTTTATAGTGCTTTTTACAATGTAGATTTACTGTAGATTAAGTTCTAGTAAATTGAAATGGCCTCAGTCCAGTTTTCACAGTTGAAGTTCAGTTTAGTTCAGTGTAATATTAATGTCATTGCTGAAAACCGAAACACTGAACACTGAAGAGCAACTCCACTGATGCACAACTTTACAAGTCCCAAACCAAGCAAGCCAGTGGCAAGGGACACATTTCACCAATTGACGAAAGTGAAGGAAAAAACCCTTGAGGAAAAAAAGGGTCAACTGGGCACAGTTGGGATAATGGAATAGTACAGCACAGTTTGATGATTCCATTTAGACCAGTGATGCCCAAACTAGGACCTGCAGGCCAAAGTTGGCCCGTGGTAACCTTTGATTTGGCCCAACATCCTATCTGAGACGAGAGGGAGAATAATGGTTAAGGTTGGGGCGAATGCCTTCAACAGAGATCGTCACTAATTTAACATTTAACCTTATGTTTGTTTGTTTGTTTAATTGATGAACTGCAAAAAGCAAAGTGAAATTAAATGTTTCAGTTAAGTGTTGTGAATTAATTGGATTTTTAAAAGAGTTATGAAATCCTTAAGCACATTTTAGATATTGACATATACAGTATACTGTATGTGTGTGGCATGTTGCTAAAACCACACTTATAGGACACATCAATTTCACTATCGAGTGAAAAATTGATATTTTTGTAAATAAAAAAGCATGGAACTCCATTGTGTTATAAATAAGATTGTTTATGGTTTTATTGTATTATAAGTACAGTATTGTAAAAAAGTCTTTATTATTATTACGATTAAATATTGTATTCTATTTATTTTTAAATATTATTAAATTTGTAAGTTACCATGGCAAATAATGTAATACAGTTTGGGATATTTAGCTTCGGCACACCACCCTCAATCAAGTTTGGTTTTTAGCCCTTAGTAAGAAAAGGTTTGGGCACCCCTGTTTTACACATTCTATAAGTAACTTTGCAGTAGGGATTGAACAAGTCGACTTTAAAGGTGCTGTATGTAAGTTTTTGACTCTTCTAAAGCATAAAAATACCATAATATGTGTGCAGATATTAAAGAAACATCCCAAGTGAACATACTTGTTAAACTGATAAACAATACTTAAGTCAGATATTCTGCTCTGAAAATGTTTTTTCTGTGCCGGAACGCTGTCTTTGTTTAGGTAAATTTAACCTGCACAATGGCAGTTTAGCCAATTATATTTCAAAGCCCCGGGTTGCCTTGTTGGAAAACAGCACATTTCATTCATTCATTCAGAAAGGCTCTAAAAACATGTGTCCGTGACCAAAAATGCGACCTCCGGTGGACAGTATCAGATGTCGAAATGAGACAGATTCAGTTCCACATGAGGTTATTAATTAGCAAATGATATAAATATTACGAACGTAAACATTAGGTGAGCAGGTTACATTGTAACCGCGTGTCCTAACAACACGCTTTGTGACGAGATACGCAGTGATGAGCAATTTGGCTGTTTGCACCAGACAAAACACGACAGAAATTTAAATACAGCCTTTAAGAAGCACAGAATATGCACTCACTCACGAAACGGTAAGGTTTATAATCTATTTAATACGTTAACTCTCTTTAACATCATTAAATGTAGATGCTTAATCACTCATGCGTTTAGTTCTAAAGTTCAATTTCAAATGGTTTATTGTATTTTCAAGATCTGAGGTGAACTCTCTGCTGCTGCTTTCAGTATAATGGCGTTGGGTAAAAATGGCATTGATGTAAAACAGCATTCACACTCATATTGTTAGCATTTAGCACTGAGGTGATCACTGTCATAGGTTTCGGTTGTTGAGCTGTGAGAAATAGAAGCCGTTTCTAATATATCAATTCGAGGTGTTGGTTAGAACCAAAACTCCTTTTAATATGGAAAATATTCCCTCTATGGCGTGTCATTGCTTTTATTTAAAAACGGTTTAAATCACTCGCTCATGTACTCAATCTGGCATCCCGCGTTTGTGTTTGTTTTAATCCAGGAGTGCAATACCTAGTTCCACCATTGGGTGTCAAACTTATTTATTGCACCTTTAATGCTCTGCTGAGACGTTTTTTGATTGACATTGACTAGCCATGCTGCACAGATCACGTGGTTTGACCTGACTTACATGGCAGCTTTACACACAAACGTGGTTCACTGAATAAAACTGCCCTTGGATTATTTAAAGTAATTTTTAAAGTGTTATTTTTCAAGTCTCTGAGAGTGTAATAAGGCTTAACATTAAAGCCTTTGTCTTTCGAGCATTATGTTGTTATGAAATAACTTATCACACGAATCTGTGTGCTGACAATGAATGCATTACTTTTGCAATAAAATATCAGTTATTGTTACATTAGAACGTGCAGTGATCAATGTGTTGACCATTCAATAAGCAGTAAAATTAGCCCGGGTGCTAATGTTGCATTATCAACAAAATGAAAGTGTTGACAATGCATTTGTTTTGCACTAAAATTAGTCATTGGTAATGTTGCATTGTTTTTGCAATGTGTTATGTGCTGATATGGCAGCATGTGTATACAGTGTATCCGGAAAGTATTCATAACGCTTCACTTTTTCCACATTTCTTTATGTTACAGCCTTATTCCACAATGGATTTAATTAATTTATTTCCTCAAAATTCTACACACAATACCCCATAATGACAATGTGGAATTTTTTTTTTTAATTGTTGCAACAAAAAATAAAATAAATAAATAAATAAAAAAAATCCCATGTACATAAGTATTTAAGGCCTTTGCCGTGAAGCTCTAAATTAAGGTCAGGTACATTCTGTTTACACTGATCATTCTTGAGATGAGCTTAATTGGAGTTCCCCTGTGGTAATTTCAGTTGATTGGACAGGATTTGAAAAGGCATACACCTGTCTATATAAGGTTCCAGGGTTGACAGTGCATGTCAAAGCACAAACCAAGCATGAAGACATAGGAATTGTCTGTAGACCTCCGAGACAGGATTGTCTAGAGGCACAAGGCTGGGGAAGGTTACAGAAAATTTTCTGCTGCTCTGAAAGTTCCAATAAGCACAGTGGCCTCTATCATCCGTAAGCGGAAGGTGTTTTGAACAACCAGGACTCTTTCTAGCTGGCCGGCCATTTAAGCTGAGTGATCAGGGGAGAAGGGCCTTAGTCAGGTTAGATCAATAACCTGATGATCACTCTGTCTGAGCTTCAGCGTTCTTCTGTGAAGAGAGGAGAACCTTACAGAAGAACAACCATCTGTGCAGCAATCCACGAATCAGACGTGTATAGACCAGACCTAAATCATATTGAACATCTCTGGAGAGATCTGAAAATGGCTGTACATGGTCGCTTCCCATCCAACATGATAGAGCTTGAGAGGTACTGCAAAGAGGAATGGGCAAACATTCTCAAAGACAGGTCTGCCAAGTTTGTGGCATCATATTCAAAAAGATTTGAGGCTGTAATTGCTGCCAAAGGTGCATCAACAAAGTATTGACAAAGGCTGTGAATTCTTATGTACATGTGATTTTTCAGTTTTTTTTTTGTAAATTTCCAACAATTTCAAAAAAATCTTTTTTCACATTGTCATTATGGGGTATTGTGTGTAGAATTTTAAGGAAATAAATGAATTTAATCCATTTTGGAAGGCTGTAACATAAAAAAAGTGGAAAAAGTGAAGCGCTATAAATACTTTCCGCATGCACTGTATATTTCCTGCAAATAAATAGCAAACTGTGGCATGTTGCAAAACATTTGCATCTTGTGTTTTATGGATGACATCACCAGCGACTAGTTGACTCGACTTTAATAACAAAAAAGTCAATTTCCAAAAATTGTTCAACCCCTACTTTGCAGTAAGATCACCTAACTCAAAAACAGTAATGGTTATGTTTAGGTATGACTTTTTTATCACACATTTGAGGATGGAAGGTATCGTAATTAGCCACATTTTCACCAATAAACAACCTCTTTAACCTTTTCTGTCAGACTGGATTGAGGTGGCAGAATCCAAGATGAGGATCATATATTGTTTTGCTTGTGTGTTGTTGTTTTTTTGACTCTCCCAGTGCCATAGTCATTGACTTCAATAAGGATCACGATTTCAGCTAGCAATAATATTGTAAATAATATTCCTTTTTTACACAAAGTTTCTTATTAAGAGCTCAATGTATCATAAAGAGTTTCAGGTATTAATTTTGTTCTTTCAGTTAATTTTAAAATCAGACAGGGTGCTTCTCGATATCCTCGCTCCTTCATCCTCTAATCTGGAAATCGATCAAGCTCAGCCATATTGCAGGGCATCTCAATTTTAAAGACGGTTTTAGGAAGGAAACGAGGATACACAAATAAGAATTGAGAAGCACCCACAGTGTCAGTGGTCATTGACTTGCATTTTGTGAATCTTAAAAGATCAAGGATTGGAGCAAACTCAACTGCCACTCTAGGCAAAAGATACTTGTGCCACATGTATAATACACTAACAATAAAAATTACCAAGATACATGTGAAAACATGTGGGACATTTTGCTTATTAATAAGATTGCAATAAAATAAAAATATTCACAAGTACATAACTTTTTCTATCTGCAACATAACAAAGTGTGCAACCACAGCTGTTTGTCAATCTAGTACAAGAGTTCTAAATAGATGTTTTGCTGCCGGCTTCTCCATTCATTTATTTGGACATTGGAAAAATACATGAATGATGCCAGGCACTTTTTTTTAGCAATAATTGCAAATGCATGTCTTTTAATGATTGCAAAAAGAATAACAAATTAAATCTATTCTACATTCCTGCACTATCTGTGTTGCTACCTTAGGGGTCTGCCTATAGTTCATCTACAGTATATATGCACGTGCCTGCCCTGTAAATAATGTTCAGTTTCTTGCACAGATTTATAGTTTCATTTCATAAGACCTCAATGTATCTTTAGAAATCACTGGTTTAAATTTTTTTTATTGTTTTTTTGGTCTGTATTTTGACTCTCAAAGTGACGGTAGCCATTCACTTTCATTTTATATACCAAGGATCATGTTTTCCGTTAAAAATCTTCCTTAATCTATCTCCCACTTTGAACTATAAGCAGATGAACATGGTATATATAAACTACTTTTTGCCTCTCCTGATGCCTCAAATTTGATTAGCCATTTTGCAGATGTTTTTACTGTTCAGACATATCTACCTTATAATTGAAAGATTCCTGGGAGAAAGATTTAGCCATTTAAATTGAAATAGAAATAGTCTATCAAGGTCATAAATACATGTTCTATTAACTCAAGATAGCAACTATAATAATAATAATAATAATAATAATAATAATAATAATAATAATAATAATAATAATAATAATAATAATAATAATAATAATAATAATAATAATAATAGTTCCTTATATTTATATAGCACTTTTCTAGACACTCAAAGCGCTTTACACATTGGGGGGAAGCTGATCATCCACCACCAGTGTGCAGCATCCACCTGGATCTACCTACGGCAGCCATATTGCACCAGACCTCACACCACACACCAGCTGATTGGTGGAGAGTATAATGTCAATTATGATATGGAGATGGTTAGAAGGCCATGATGGACAGAGGCCAGTGGGCAAATTTGGCCAGGATGCTGGGGTTAAACCCCTACTCTTTTTCGAAGGACATCCTGGGATTTTTTATGATCAATGAGGACTTTGGTTTAACGTCTCATCCAAAAGACAAACTGACAGTATAGTGTCCCCTTCACTATGCTGGGGTGTTAGGACCCACACAGACCGCAGGTTGAGCGCCTCATGTTGGCCTCACTAACACCACTTCCAGCAGCAACCTAGCTTTTCCATGTGGTCTCCCATCTAGGTACTGACCGGGCGCAGCCCTGCTTAGCTTCAGTGGGCGACCAATACAAAATAGTACATCGGCTTCATTATTCTAGGGTTTAGTTGAACAAATTTTACTCCATCTCCTCTAAATGTAACAAATGTGAATCTGCAGAAGGCTCCTTGGGACATTTTTCTGGTCATACCCAAAACTTTTGGAGCGAAATTTTAAGATTCTACTCTAAAGCTTATTCTCGGGAACTCGCCCCTGATCCAGCAATCAATGTTTATGGTTGGTTTGACTCACTTTGTGGATTCAGTCATCAAAGTAAAAAGCTGTCCAATATGAAATGGTGGTAGCTAAAAAAATTATTCTGTCTATGGAAAAAGGCATCAAAACCACTTTTTAAATCCTGGCTTTCAGAATTTTCTAGCACTTAAAATTTAGAGGGATTTAGACACAATCTTTCTGATAGCATTGCTGGCTTCGAAGTCACCTGAAAACCCTTTTTTTAAATTATCTGTCAGATGTCAAGGATAACAGTTTAAAGGTACTGTATGACTAGGCCTACACGGAATCTGCGTGCGCCTAATTCCGCAGATTTTTCGCAGATTTTCCGCAGATTTTTAGCCTATCATTAATTTGGTTTATTTACTTACAGTTAACTATTTACTGTTAATCTAATTGGATTTGCATTTTAAACATTAAATAAAAGTTAAAAAGATATTATTTTTTATTTCACATTTTAAGGTTTTAGTTATGATACTTCTAAAATAATTCCGCAGATTTTTACCAAAATTCCCCGCAGAAATAGCAAAAAACGTCCACAGATTCCGTCTGGCCCTATGTATGACCCTGTCATTGTGCCCACTGGCCTAGAAATATAAGGGTAACATTTGTTAACCTATGTATAAAACTGGAGAAACTGAAGGTTTTACAGTCTTTTTCTGTTTTGTTTGCCTTTTCTTTTCTGTCTTTATAGTTGCTGTTGCTTTTTGTATTGCTCTGTGTTGCTTCAAAATTAAAATATAATGTAAAAAAATCTTCTTTAATTTTCTGCTGAAGAAAAAAGTTTTTCTGAACAAAATATATATTTTTTTTCAATCAGGCTATTTTCAATAGCCTTAGGACAATTGATAGCAAATAAAAAAAAATCAATTTCCATTTTTTAATTAACCTATAACAATACTTAAATGAACAAATCATTTTATATCATTTACATTTTTACAAGTGAGTTTATGAAGACACATAACAGAAAATGCTACAAATATCCTGAATATACCCTGCAGTCTCTCAGAAAAAAAGAGAAAAGTCATGAATGAGATTTACAAATGATACCTGATTCTGACTTCAGTTACACAAACGTTTATGAGAAGAAATGCTTTGCTCAGTATGTCTGTCATTGAGACTTTGGGCTAGTCTACACATGATTAAAAAACCTATATGTAAATCTCCAAAACACTAATACACATAAGTTGTTTTACTTTCATTTCCCTGTAAGGTGTCCTGAAGATACAGACTTATTAAAGTAATTTATCATCCCAACCAGCCAAAGACGGCAAATGTGTTGGTGGCTTTAAGATTGCCCTAAAATACGATGCGGTTTTGAACAATCACTTTTATTCCACGAGCAACCAGCACAGACTTTTGTTTTGATTATTGTTTGATGAATTATGGTGATTCGTGGTTTGCTGTGACAACCGGTTATGCTATAAGTTTGTTCTTATTACAAACTATTTGATTAGTCGATGTAAAAATAAAAACCCTATGCTCATGTCTTAACTTGTTTAGCAATTGCATTACCTATTTAACATAAACGTCTACACTTAAACTATTTAACAGATAACGTCTGATTTATTTATATACTCTAAAACTGGCTTGACAAAATTCTACAATTTAGAGTTTTTAAATGGGACCTAACGGCATTTAAATGTGAATTCCCAACTACCAACTGCTGCTGAATTGTGTCACGCTGAGAGATAAAGAGTGCATGAAGCATGCATGATGAGGTTTATTCAGTCTATCACAGGGTGACAGATTAAACAACTGCCTGACATGTCTTTCAAATGTTGTTGAGTCTGTAGAGCTTTTTAAATCAGCAGAATGAGTCACAAGAGCAGTTAATGATATAGAGCCACAGGCACAGAATCTCAATTTTCAAAAGACCATGTAAATGAAGAAAGAGAGAAAAATTGTTTTATTATTTAGTTGTAAGAACAGGTTTTTATAGCTTTTTAAGTTCAGAAGTGATGGTAGTTTTAACATTTTGCTCAGAAAAGAATACATTTTGAAAAATGTAATATAATATAATTTAATTTATATATGTACTGGGCAGCACGGTGGCGCAGTGGGTAGCTGAATCGCCTCACAGCAAGAAGATTGCTGGTTCGAGCCTCGGCTGGGTTAGTTGGCATTTCTGTGTGGAGTTTGCATGTTCTCCCCGTGTTCGCGTGGATTCTGTCCGGGTGCTCTGGTTTCCCCCCACAAGTCCAAAAGTGTGGTATGGGTGAATTGGGTAAGCTAAATTGTCCGTAGTGTATGTGTGTAAATGAGTGTGTATGGATGTTTCTTAGTGATGGGTTGCAGCTGGAAGGGCATCCGCTGTGTAAAATATATGCTGGATAAGTTGGCGGTTCATTCCGCTGTGGCAAAATGAATATATATATATATATATATATATATATATATATATATATATATAT
>CAIGQZ010032461.1:10300317-10346993 GCA_903798205.1 Danio tinwini | reverse complement strand
AAATATTGCTTAAAGAGCACCTTTGGACAAGACTATGTGCAGGTACAGTGTCCACAGTCATATTGGAGTGATAGAAACACAGTAAAATGTGTCTTTTTATTTTTATTTTCTGACATTAAAATAGGATCCAAATCCCTCGCATTTTGAGGCCGACCACAACGTGGCGTAGGAGTGCGTAGGAGGAGCCGCGTATTAACATGTCTCTGTAGTAACATATATAATCATATCAACAAGACAGGACGTGCGCAAAGCAACTAAGATTAAAAGATCTGTTCGCCTCTCTGTGATCATCAATCATCATCAAATGTGATCAAGAATTAGTTTTACAAGTTTAAAACGTTTTTAAAACAGTGCATGTTTGTAATAAATTACACTGATTTTACCATCTTCACTTTAATACCACAGCCACAGCAGTATAAAAGAAGACGCTTCAATTCCGGTTTGTGACGTTAAATCAGGTTTATTTTGTACATTAACATAATGGATATCCATCCAGCAGTGGATATTAACGTGTATCCTGTTACATTTGCAGTGCAAAAACAGTCTCTCTCTCTCTGTGTGTGTGTGTGTGTGTGTGTGTGTGTGAGAACTTTGTAAAAACATTGTTTGTGATTCATTATTGCAGAAAGGCTTGAATTAACTCCACAACAAATACATTAAATAATGGGAAAGTTCTATCTGTAGTATTTCTCATAACCGTTACGTGAGATCTGCTTCCTTCATGTATGTCACTGTGCTGTTTATCTGACACAACCGAGGCAGAGATTGAGGCACACTCTGACAGGCACGTGAGGATGGTGGGTGGGGAGATCTAGCCACAGGCCACAAAACAGCCACATTGTGTTTAGAGAAGAAAGTTCCAACATTCTGAATGGGAAAATAAATAATCTGATGACTGTTTTGAGCTGAAACTGTACAGACACATTCCGGAGACACAAAAGACTTATCTTAAAGGGCACCTAAGTTACCCCTTTTTCCAGATTTAATATAAGTCTTTTGTGTCTCCAGAATGTGTCTGTAAAGTTTCAGCTCAAAACATCAATCAGATTATTTATTATAGCTTACACTAGTTTGTATTTTATAACTCTTAACAGTTTTTTGCTGTTTTTGTGTACTGGGCCTTTAAGGCTAGTCCTCCCCGCACACCGTTCCCACGTGCCTGTCAGCGTGCCTTAGTCTCCGCCCTTTGGCTGCCTCAGACAACTGACAGACATAAAGGAAGAAGATCTCACGCAACATTTGTGAGAAATACTACCGTAATAACTTTTCCAATGAGTATTTGATGCATTTGTTGTGGAGCTGCAATGGGGAGTCACACACAATGTTGTTACAAAGTTCACGCATACACACAGATACACACACACACAGCGCGTGCGTTTAGCTTTGCATTCTTTTTGCACGCAAATGTGACAGGATACAGGTTAATATCCACTGCTGTATGGATATCTGTTACGTTAATGTACAAAATAAACCTGATTTTACCTCCACAAACCAGGATTGAAGCATCTTCTTTTATAATTGTATTGACATGTGCCTGTGGTAATAAAGTAAATCTAAAATAAATTGCCGTAATTCATTACACATGCACTGTTTTAAAAGATTTTAAAATTGTAAAACTCACTCTTGATCACATTTGATAATAATTGATGATCCTAGCAAACTGAACAGACCTTTTATTTACTGTTGCTTTTTTGCACGTCCTGTGTTGTTGATATGCGTATGTGCATTACTACGGAGACATGTTAATACGCAGCTGTCAATTAATTTGGTGGGCGGGGGGGCCGCACTCTTACGTCAAGTTGCAGTCGGTCTCAAAACCGATCCAATTGGTGCACCGTTTTTATGTTGTTAAATTGAGAAAAAAAAGAGGACTGAGTGTGTTTATATCACCCCAATATGACAGTCTATACACTATACCTACACGTATGTCTATCCAAACAGCTTGAAAAGTAGATTTTTCACCATAGGTGCCCTTTAAATCTTGAAAAAACGGTACAAAAAAGGTGCCTTTTAAGAGGGTTAATAATATTGACCTTAAAATGTTAAAAATTATTTTTTTTTTTCTAGCCAAAATAAAAGAAAAAAGACTTTCTCCTGAAAAAAAAAATATAATAGGAAATACTGTGAAAAATTCCTTGCTCTGCTAAACATAATTCGGGGAATATTTGAAAAAGAAAAACATTTACAGGAGGGTAATTAATTTCGACTTTAACTGTATATGCAGTTTTAAAAAAAATAATAAAAATTTTAAATAGCTCAGAGGTAAATTTACACACAAAAAAGAACTTCTCACTCAAGTTCAGTTCAGCATGTTATTATGTTTATTTGCAATAATTTACTAATATCTGAGTTGAAACAAATACATTTCTTCAGTGTGTGACATTTCAGTCCCAACTGCAAACAAAATTTTAATGAATGCGTCACTTGATGTTTCGTTAAAATGACGTTTAACGTATCGTTAATTTCCTTTAACAAGAGTGAAAACTGTTATTAAGTGCTAACAAATGAAAAGTACACCAAAACAGACAATAAAACATGTACTAGTACACTACACCCTTTTCATATCATAAAAGACTCTTGTCTCCAAGATCACAATGTCTGTTCCAAAAGGGACATGGCGTTATTTGTCCGACCAATTCAACTACTGGACGCTCACATCTGCAACTCAACAAAGTGTAAATGAACTCATGATCTCATCACTCCGCTGATACAATAACGCCTTTTGGCAGACGCGTCAACATATTTCCAAATTAAGCAAGGCTTTCCTTGGTAACAATTGTACAGCTAGCCCTTTATTGTTCATATGCATGGTACACTTTGTGATTGTGTTTATGGATATTAAATTTGCAATTCCACTTCATGTGTGATTTTAAACAGAATTTCATGATTGTGAACAAATTTCCTGAATTATTTTTTAACTGCAAAATAATTGGTCTATTGTCCCACAGGATGTGCGATTCACAGCAAAACACTGACGTAATCCTTGCTTAAATTAGTCACTGGCCCCTTCGAGTTCATCATCTTCCCAAAAGAAACAGCAATTCCAAACACAGTCAAGATGCCGAACAGCAGAGCAGTGTCTGTTGGGTTAGGCCCCTTTGAATGCATGCATCCCAGCTTAAAAGAGGCAATAATTTTCGGACGCTCTGGCTTGGTAACTGTGATAAAGCTGCCTGTCACATTTTTGTCCCTAACTACAACAGCTCCCATTCAGGCCTGCGTCAAGCATCTCCAGGAGTGCCACACAGTCACCTCTTTCCGGCCCTTTCTGCATTCAAATGTGATCAAATCAAAAGGTGACTTTCCCTCACAGCTGGGCGGAAAAGCGGATTAGGTCAAAGCGACAGAGTTTCCCTGAATCCTGACGCTGAGACGGGTGAGAGGAGGCGTGTGAGAGTGTGTGTCCGTTTGTCCGTGTGGGTGTGGGAGAGAGAGAGAAAGCGGGAAAGAAAGAAGAAAATGTGTTTGCAGCCCAACAGCAGAGTCTCACTGCGTCTGTCAGACTCCCCTCGTTCCCAATGGCAGGCGGCCAGCATTGGTGACCTGTTGTCTAAAGGCTCGTTGTCAGTGCTGAATCTATAATGAAGCTGATCCTATTTAACCAACCCTACTCGCTTACCAAAGCTCCTATTCACAGTCGGGTTTAAATGTTCTATATAATATCTTTCACACTTTGTGAATCAACTAATTGTAAGCAGAGCAGAACACCCACAAATGCTTGTATTGGGAAAATAACAGGATCTTGTTTTTTTTTTGTTTTGTTTTTTTACAACCAAGCATATGAAACTAATTGGCTGATGAAACGGTCCACCATTTATGATGTTTTAATAGAGCAAAAAGCAGTGCGTTTTTGTATTGATTAAATAAAAAGTCCCATGGTCAATTGTAAGGTCACTTTATTTCTATGATCCCCTTAAACAATATTTTTAACTACAAATATATTTGTATCTACATGTTATCCACCAGTCATTACATGATTTGGAGGGATGTTACTTTTGTATTTTTTAGTGAATATACCAAGGTTTAGTAGAGGTTTTCCCAGGTCTACTTGGATCTGAAAATCTGCTTAAAGACCTCAGTGGGATTGGGTCCAAAATGTTGACAAATGCTTCGACCATGGGTTGTGTTCAGTATTAATGGACTCGGGACTCAGATAATGTCAAATAAATGGTACAAAAGTGTACCTTTTAAAAAAAAGCTACCACCCCAGTGACAGATTTTGAACCTTTATTTCTGAGTGTGTAAGAGTGGTTTCGCCCTCTTAAGCCCTGTGCATTAATAGTGTGTTGTCTTCATCTTCTGAGGCACACGTCATTTATTCATTCATTCATTTTCCTTTGGCTTAGTCTCCTCACTCATCAGGGGTCCCACAGCGGAATGAACCGCCAACTTATGTTTTACACAGCGGATGCCCTTCTAACTGCAACCCAGTACTGGGAAACATTCATGCACACTCATTCATACACATACACTATGGCCAATTTAATTGATTCAATTCCCTTATAGCGCATGACTCGGGACTCAGATAATGTCAAATAAATGTTTTTTTTTTCTAAATGAAATTGATTGGATCTGAAAAGTTATACAATGTACTTAGGTTACAGTAGCCATGTTTCCATCCTCCTATTTTTTATGCACATTTTGCAATATCACATAGAAATGCTTGATGGAAATGCCAAGATGTGGGTAAATTTTCAAAACATGCATAAAAAATTTGCACAGCTGAGTAGGATAAAAGTTTTATCTGATAAAATATGTGCGGCGGCGTGGTGGTGCAGTGGGTAGCTCTGTTGCCTCACAGCAAGAAGGTTGCTGGTTCAGGCCTCGACTGGGTCAGTTGGCATTTCTGTGTTGAGTTTGCACATTCTCCCTGTGTTCGCGTGGGTTTCCCACACACGTCCAAAGACATGGGGTATAGGTGAATTGGGTAAGCTAAATTGGCCGTAGTGTATGTGTCTGTGAATGGGAGTGTATGGGTGTTTCCAAATGTTGGGTTGCGACTGGAAGGGCATCGACTGCGTAAAACATATGCTGGATAAGTTGGCGGTTCATTCCACTGTGGTGACCCCAGATTAATAAAGGGACTAAGCCGAAAAAAACATGAATGAATGAATGAAAATATGTGCTTAAATTATGATGGAAACAGTGCAGCCGCAAACACTTATCAAGTGTTCATCAACAAAGTGGTTTGATCTTAAGCTGTTACATACATTTTTAGAAAAAAAGGTACAAAATCTGTCATTGGGACGGTACTTTTTCAAAAGGTACATTTTTGTTTCTAACAGTTCCTTAAAGGTACATTTTAATACCCCGAAAGTACAAATGTGTACACAGCGGAAGCCCTTCCAGCTGCAACCCAGTACTGGGAACCATCCATACACAGTCATTCACACACATACACTACAGCCAATTTAGTTTATTAAATTTATTAAAACATAAAATAGTGCATGTCTTTGGACTGTGGGGGAAATCGGAGCACCCTGAGGAAACCCACACGAACATGGGGGAAAACATGCAAACTCCACACAGAAATGCCAATTGACCCAGTTGGGACTTAAACCAGTGACCTTCTTGCTGTTACGCAACAGTGCTAACCACTGAGCCACTGTGTTGCCCAAGTCATTTATTATATAAGAAAAAAGGCTCACAGTGCTTCTGCTAGTGCAGCAAATTTAGTTTTTCATTTTGATGTTTGGTGCCAGTTTATCAGGAAGTGACGATTTTGTTCTATTTGACTTTGACTGGATGGAAATGTTGCTTTGTTCGCAATAGTTTTATGCAATATTCCAGTTTTGCGCATACATCTTATTCACAGCAGAATCTCTGGATAGAAACGGAGCTAGTGACATTCGCTACTTTAGTGTGTACTTGCACATTTTTGAGAAAAGCATGTTGAAAAGTCTGTAATGTTTATTATCTCGCACGCAGAACTCATACAGACATGAGATCCATCAAAGGCCACTAGCTTTTTTTTAAGCTGTGTTCATGATGGGCATTTCTTTTTGTGTGAGCAGAAACCCTTCTCTGGAGATTATCGAGGTAAATAGTGCTGCAGACAACACTAGCAAATTCATGATTTATTCATATGTAATTTTTATATAGCGTTTATTTTTCCAATACACTTGTAATAATAATTAAGAGCCAAACTCAGAAACAATCTTTGTAAAACCGGTGACAATAGGATAATAATAAATAAGTAAATTAATTAATTAATAAATTAATGGAGCAGTTGCCAAATCAGTCAGCAGGACACCGGGACATGGGGGGTTGCAGGCTGTTCATATGTCAATGCTGTTTCGGCCCAGTTGGGTTCGAAAATAAATATCATTGGGTTATGTTGGAGTGAGATCTAATCTATTCTACTGTACGTCTGCTTTAAAAAAAACAACTTTATTTATGTCCTGCAGAGAAAAATCAGAGTTAAGTTAGTTTGAATAATGTCAAGTCTGTTTTCTAACCCTGTCTTTTGTATACCTGCAAACTACACAGGTAGCTCTGGATTTGTGGATTGGATTGGAGTATGGATTTATATAGTATACTGTTATTATAATCAGTGATTCTGTTTTATATTAAATGTGAAACGATGCCTTTGTCTATTTAAGATGCCTTTACACAAATTATTTTCATGTGCAAAACATTGAAGCACCCCACAGTCTATATCTATCTGCTGCAACCCAAACGACAACAGTTATGTCTTGTGTAGATATTGTGAAACTGTGTATTTGTGCGTTTACTCACTTGATTACGTGACACACATGACTGAATTTACAGTATGTCTCATTTATGCTTGCAGAAACTAATTCATGGGTTCTATTGAAAATTTGAATTCACAAATACATATACATATACAGTTAAAAACAGAATTATTACCCTTCCTGAATTATTAGCCTCCCTGTATATTTTTCCCCAATTTCTGTTTAACAGAGTGAAGATTTTTTCAACACATTTCTAAACATAATAGTTTTAATAACATATTTTCTAATAACTGATCACTTTTATCTTTGCCATGATGACAGTAAATAATATTTGACTATATATTTTTAGATACTAGTATATAGCTTAAAGTGCAATTTAAAGGCTAGGTTAATTAGGTTAACTAGGCAAGTTTTGTTCTATAGACAAATCGAAAAGAAATACTGCATAATGCAGAGGGCTAATAATATTGACCTTAAAATTATTTAAATATATCTTTTTTTATTTATTGTTTTTATTCTTGCCAAAATAAAACAATTAAGACATTCTCCAGAAGAAAAAATATTACAGGGAATAGTGTACAAGGGTAACACAAGGGTACACAAGGGTAAGCAGCTGCCAAACCAAAATGCAGCATCATCTAGTAACGCTAGGATTAACACTCCACTGAGAGTTAGCTTACATACAATTGAAAAGTTACTTCTTCAACAGAATGTCTAAAGTGAACCATCAAAAAAAAAGGGTAACGTGAATATTTTGCACCCCAAAGCTTCCAAATCTGACCTGGATTAAAGAGAGAAAGCTGGAGTAAATGTAGTGATGATAATACATTTTTATTTAATGCAATATCAGCAACAAGGGCTATTTTCATGGAAAGAACATTTCAGTAATAAATATACAATTAAAAACAACAAACAAATGAATACATAAATGAAATAAGACTTTAAGCATTAATACATGACATAAATTCTAACATTTTTCCTTGTGTCACTTTGCTAAAAAATATCCTTAAGAGAGTTTATTCAATAAAAAAAAGCCTTCTGCAGTTATAAAAAGCAAGACAGTCCAGTAGAATGTGTTGTCCGGAGTAAATGTAAAGGCAGAAACTTGTACAAATAAGAGAAAATAATTATTTCCAATCAATAGTAGCTTAAACTTAAACCACTGTACTTACTTTGAGAATGATTTCCTAGTTCTGCCAATGATTTGATTGGGGGGAAGTCAGTCAAGCATTATCTTTGATGTGAAACATTTCAAGTGTCACAGATCAATATCAGTGAGTGCACCCATCTTTCTGCTTCGGTTAGAAAATTAGACTGTCACTTCTAAATGTCTTAATGACCCACTGATCTGCTTCCCCGTGTCCCCTTTAGATCTTACAAAACTTCTAAGGTCCAGGGACAAGAGTGCCATCTGCAGGCAACTTCACCATGTCTCTAAAAACTTCATCCTCTTCAGACATCATAATGCTTTTCTGAGGATTTGCTGAAATCAACGCTCAGTCATCAGAGTTGAGCACAATCTGAAGAGTTATGAATACAGCTTAACTTTTGATTGGTGACTTTCAAACAATCTCAAAAGTAATGTGTTAAAACAGGTGGATGCGTGCTGTCAGGCAGGCAATCAAGACAGGAACTGAAAGACATGCTAGGACATCAAAAGATATCAGCTAAAGTTTAATACGCCTCGTATAGGAAGATCTTTGGAGGCGTAAACATAATAATTAATGTACATGCCATGCCTCTGTCATGGTGCTGACAGATATAGAGCCTTTCAGAGGGTATGCAACCTTAATTATTATTTGGCACGCACCTGACAAAACAAAATAAAAGGTCATGAAAAGTTGGTCCGTAAACTATTCCTGAAATCAGGCACTCTGAAATTTGTCGGCGTGCCAGTAAATATCTCAGAGTCAAACGTGAAGAGATGCTAATCTGTAATTAAATATCACTGATAGGTATTTATAGTTTCGCTACAGTGACCTCTATAAACAAGGCAAGATGATGAAAGTTTAAAGCACTCTAGTAAAACAACTTTGCTTTCAATCAATTAATTCTAGACTTTTTAATATGTAAAAAAAATTGAAAGTAATAGATAGAAAGTAATATTCTATTGAAATGAAACACCCAAGTATAACTCCACACTTGGTTAATATTGTTCATTTATTCGTTTGCTGGAAATTAGAACTGAATGTAGAAATAATTTTGAAACAAATCTTTGCGCTTAACAAACTAAATAAAATATGAAGGCTAATGGATGTCTTCAGGGGAGTGTGTGCAACAACGTTTCCTTATCCACAAAAGTAAAGGAGTAAAAGTAAAGAGAAAGAGAAAGTAAAGAGGCTGAATAGAGGAGGCTTGTTGTTTATCCTCATGCTGCAGATGGTCTGTTTAACTGCTTTCTCGTTAGTGAAGCATTCAGGTTTTTCACTTACAAAGTCCGCCATATAAATAGCAAATGCGTCATGGACCGACCTAACTGACTCTTAAAGAGAATAGGAGATGAGAGACTCTGATTGGTTTAATGCAAGTTATGCTCAAAACACATGTGTAACTCATTAAGAAAATAAACCATGGGCCGGGGTGCAGATTGTGTTTTTCTGTCCTGCAAAAGTGGATTCAGACAAGCCCTTAATGCTTTTGCGCCATGCGCTTTAGACTTGGCGCCTAGATCATTAAAATAGAGCCCTTAGTCTTGTTTCTAGTCCAAATATCTACATTTAAAAGTGAAAACAAGATCATTTTACTTACCACACTGGCAGATTATTTAGCTTGTTTTTAGGAAAAAAAAATATTTATTTATTCTTAAGGAGAAAACAATACAATATTTTTACATGAGCTAAGAATTTTTTTATATTTGGACTAGAAACAGGATAAAGCAATGAAAAAGCATTTTTTTGCATTGTGATTATTCTATTTTTGTACTTTGTACTTGTATCTTTTCACAACGAAAAATTTATCGCAGAAAAAAAAATATTGCAATATCAGATTTTTCCAATATTGTGCCCCCCTATTATGTACAAACATAAAATAAATCTGTTATTAGAAATTTGTTATTAAAACTATTATGTTCAGAAATTTGTTGAAAACAAATCTCCTTTCCGTTAAACAGGAATAAGGGCTAATAATTCTGGCTTCAACTGTATATCTTTACCCACAATGTTTACAAAAAGGAAAATTATCCCCACTGTTCAGCATGTTTAAATATCACTGATATGTATTTATAGTCTCGCTATAGTGACCTCTATAAACAAGGCGAGAGGACGAGTTTAAAGCACTCTATTAAAACAACTTTGCTTTCAATAAATAAATTCTAGACTTTTTAATATGTTAAGCAATTTTATTCTGAAAAGTAACACTTTATTGAGATGAAACACCCAAGTACATGTAATATATAACACGGAATCCTTCTCATAGTAGAGAAGAGTCTCCAAGAATACACTGTGTTTTGTTTCCACAGGGAGCACACATGGAACAAGACTGACCGATTCAACTACTGAACATTCACATCTGTAACTCAGAAGTGCACATTAACTAATGATCTCATGACTCTGCTGATACAATTACTGTTTTTGGCAGACACCCAGACATGCTTCCAAGTGTATTATGCTTTCTTTGGTTGCTATTGTACAGCTTTCCAGTCCCTTTCTACAGACTGACAGAACCGATTCGACGGCTTGTTTGGATTTGCCATTGGTCGTAATAAGTTAATCTGCTCAGGAAAAGCAAAATTACAAGAGACTATGACACCAGTGACAGATATTTTCAGTTCATTTCCAGTCTACGAAAAAAGTTTTACAGTTTTACAGGATTAAGTCATTTTTCATTTAATTTCACTTGATTTAAAATCAATTTTTCCATTTTAATACTTTTTATCATATATTAATCAGGTTTAGTTTAGCTATACAGAACACTCTAGTAACCACAGAGAACACCTAAGTAACTACATGGCAACACTCTAGAAACCACCCAGGATCCAACTGCCAATTGATAGCAATCTATCTGAGATACTTCAAACCTTTAAGTAGCTTTTAATACTTTGCTAAATTTGAAAAAAATCTTTTTAAATTTCTTCAAATGTTCAGGCAAGGTTTTCATAAGGCCAACATTAAAGTTTGTATTTTTTAACCTACACTGTAAAAAAAAAAAAACTTTAAATAACAGCCGTTAAATTACAGAGATTTACTGTAAAATAACAGACATTAAGTTGCAGAAATTTCCTTAAATTTAAACTTCTGTTAAATTTCCGTAATTCAACCTCTGTTATTAAATAAGTAAATTCCTGTAATTTTTTTTGACACTCCAGCTGCTAGAAATAAACCATAAAATTATAGATTTTTTTTTACAGCGTAGTTCCTACTCAAGACAGTGTTTAAATATAACTTTTAATGTAATTTATTCTTTTAATTCAAAGCTTCATTTATAGCAATGTCACATGATTCTTTACAAATTGTTCTGATATGCTGGCTTTCTTCCCAAGAAATATTTCTGATTATAATCTTTAATGTTATAAAGTTGTTTAATATTTTTTGATGAATATACATGTAGAGTAAAATAATTCCTTAAAAAAGCTTACTGGTCCCAAACCTTGTTAGTGTATGCAATCTGAGAATCTTCAAGTAGCTTTTAATACTTAGCTAAATGTGAAAAAACTTCAAACTTTCAAAACTCAAGTGATCACAAAATCAGATTTTTTATTTTATTTTTTGGGATGAACATACAGTAAAGTAAAAGAAATCTTAAAAAAAAAAAAAAAAGCTTACTGGACTCAAACCTTGTTAGTGTATACTATCTGAGATACTGCAAAGTCTTCAAGTAGCTTTTAATACTTGCCTAAATATAAAAATACTTCAAACTTCAAGCTTTCAGAACTCAAGTGATAACAAAATCAGATTTTTTTTTAGATGAATGTAAAGTAAAATAAATCTTTTAAAAAAGCTTACTGGACCCAAACCTTGTTAGTGTATACTATCTGAGATACTTCAAAGTCTTCAAGTAGATTTTAATACTTTGCTTAATGTGAAAAAACTTCAAACTTCAAGCTTTTAAAACTCAAGTGATAACAAAAGTTATTAAGTGATTTTTGGACGAATATAGAGGTAAAGTACAAATAAAAATCTTTTAAAAAGCATACTGGTCTCAAACCTTGTTAGTGTATACTATCTGAGATGCTTCAAAGTCTTTAAGCTTTTAATACTTTGCTAAATGTGAAAAAAACTTTACACTTAAACTTTTAAAACTCAAGTGATAACATAATAATTTTTGGATGAATATACAAGTAAAAAAAATCTTTAACACAGCTTACTGGTCCCAAAACTTGATAGTGTATACTTTTAAAACAAGAGCCCTGTCATATCGTCACAAGACAAGTTTGAGTTTATGACACAAAAGCAGGACTTTGAAGTCTTTGAAGTGTCAGACTTGGTGGTCTGTGGTTGTTGTTTACTGAATCCAAATCAAAGCTTTCTGTTTGATACAGTGTCCAAAAGTCACCTGTGTCAGCTGTGTATACACCTGTCATCACTCCGCTGTCACCTGCCACACACACACACACAAACACAAACACACACACACACACACACACACACACACACACACACACACACACACTGCCAATCACCTCAACCCAACTATACTTCTCACTTCTCAGAGGAGCAATTATGTCCTTTAGGAGTGTCCTAACATGTGGTTAATGAACATGAAATGACAGAACAGAGAATTCGGAGCAAGTTTTCATATTTTTGCATTTATATTTTTTAACTAGATTATTAAAATGTATTATATTAATTGTATTAGAAATGCAAATATATACAGTTGAAGTGAAAATAATTTGCCCTTCTTTTTTTTATATTTCCCAACTTATGTTTAGCAGAGCAAGGGATTTTTCACAGTATTCCCTATAATTTTTTTTTCTTCTAGAGAAAGTCTTATTTGTTTTATTTTGGCAAGGATAAAAGAGTTTTTATTTATTTATTTTTTAAATTTTAAGGTCAATATTATTAGCCCCGCGGCTCAGTGGTTAGGCGCCTCAGGTGATTTAAGGGCAATCTCTTGGGTGTTATGATGCAGCATCAGTTTCGCTGAAAAGTAAAGGGGTCATTTCGACCCAGCCTCTCGTAGAGCTTTTGTGATTGTACCAAACGCACGTTGCCACGCGGTTACCTCTGGGGTGTAGTCAGGAAAGATGTGATTCTATTTTCCTTTGACTTCCAGAGGAAACATTTCTCTGTTCAAACGAAGAATTAGATCTTTATCCCGATCATTGTGTATCTGTGTGATGATGGTGCGTGGTCTTTGTCCCACTGACGGCTTAGGTAGCAAAGCCCGATGTGCTCATTCAATTTTCACTGGTTTTGGAAAGATTGAAAAGCTCCGTAATCAGGTCTGAAATAAATACAGATGGGTGCCCCCGCTTTGAGGTTCAGTCAATGGGATGGTCTTTCCAGGTCATTCAGTTTAACCCAGAGAGATTTATTTTTTTCGCAAGCAAATCTTCACACACTTTTCAACCTCTCCGAGTCATAAATCCATTCCATTCAGAGCCCCTTCTATATCTACAATATTTTGTTTGATACCGACCTGCTCCACTTGCAAAGTAAACAGTGTGGCGTCTAAGGCAATCAGACGAACAGCTAAAGCAGTCATTTTGTTCTCAAACAACTTTTTCAGATCATCTCCCTGATCACTGCAAGAATCAAATTTACATTTCCTTGTGAGAGAGAATCATCTGGATTAGCGTCCTCCTTAACAGCTGCCACTTTTGAATTTTCTTAGACGCCATTTTCAGCTGACGAAATAATCTATGAAGTAACAAAATTTTTACAGCGAGCTCAGAACACCTGTTGTTAAATACCTTACAAAGAAGCCACTATTGATTATAAATTGAATTAAAGGTACTTTACTCACAAAAACATTCCAAATATAGCGTGACAATATAAAAGCTTAAAGAGAAGCGACTACTCCATGATCTGCGCACAATCGCCCCTTATGCTGACTTCAGACTGTATGACTTCCAAAGTAGTCGTGTCACAGATGTTTTCACACTGCATGACTATCTGGGCTAGCGTTTTGTCACTGCTTTGTTTACACTGCAAGATGGATTGACGACAGGGGGTTTCACACTGTATGACTTTAAAATAGAATCGCCGACAACTTTGTCCAAACATTGTCTCACAACCAAAAACACATAGCATATCTTTTGATATTAACTACATACTGAGAAAGAAGCCTTTAATGGGTTAGAAAATGTACATATTTGCTCACCTGGGTTTGAAGGGAATTAGTCATTTCTGCTTAACTTTTTTTTTTGACCCAGTTGTGCTTTTGCTCAGATGACACATCAAACAGGCGCCAAATTTCTTCTAGTTTTTCTTCCACTTCTTGGGTCCAAATTAACTGAAAATGAGCATTTTAAACTTCTCCCCCAGCTTCCCGGTGGCCTGCAGGTAACCACAATACTGAATGCTGCTCTCTCATTGGCTGTAGGTGATCGCCGATGTTATTTTCAGTCAAAACTCATTTCACATGGCATGATTTGAATCGTTGACAGCTCCAGATATTTAGCACGCCAAATATCTCACGGGCATCTGCGACTCATCTTTCAGATCTCGTCTTTCATAGTTCACACTGTGTGATTGTCACTCGCGTGCACGAGCACTGATTTGTCTGTGATTTCAGTCATTGGTCTTCGATTTCTCAAAACCTGTCAAAATCGGGGTCAAAATCATGCAGTCTGAACTCAGCATTATCCGCTGTGGCGACCTCTGAAATAGAGACTAGGCCAAAAGAAAATTAATGAATCAATATTATTAGCCCTCTTAAGCAATATTTGTTTTCAATTGGCTACAGAACACACCACATTTATACAATCAGTTGCTTAATTACCCTAACTTGCCTAGTTAAGCTTTTAAAATGCACATTAGCAGAATAATAGTCATTTGAAAAATATCTAATAAAATATTGTCATCATGGCAAAGATAAAAAAATCAGTTATTAGGAATTAGTTATTAAAACTATTATGTTTAGAAATATGTTGAAAAAAAACTTTCTGTTAATCAAAAAATATACAGGAGGGCTAATAATTTAGGAGGGCTTAAAATTCTGACTTCAACTGTATATATATTTACCCACAATATTTAAAAAAAGGTAAATTTTCCCCACTGTTCAGCATTTTTTGCCTTTGCTATCAACTCTACATTGTATTTAAAGATCTCTAGGATATTTCTGCGGCTTTTAAGACTTCAAAACTCTACTGAAGTTTACGAGAAAAAGCGCTCCCACCTGAGGGCAATTCTTCAACAGGTATACAGCAGACATTTGTGAGCAGACTACAGTTATATTGGTCTGATGGTTGACATATGTGCTGCACTGACAGTGGAAATATTTCTGCCTTGTGGACATGTATGTGACTTGAGCTTTCTCTTGGGTTCGTTTTGACGTTTTGCGTTAAAACTAGATGTGGAAAGCTTGGAGCCCAGGAGGTGTGAATTACAGGCCTGAAACTAGACATCAATAAAGTCTTTTCTGTTCACCCTGTGCACTAATTAGTCACCAAAGATCTATGGTGGGAGATAACATTGAAGGGCTGCGAAGATGTGTCGTTAAAAGTAAGAGAAAGATTCCTCGGACAAAGGAATGTTTGCTAACAGACAAGGATATCTTAATTAAGCATGGCAGTCAACACGAAGCACTACAGAAGTAGCATTCAGCCAGGTCATACTCCCAAATGCTGAAAGACTAATGGCACAAGCTTGAACTTCCCAACAGGTACGGTTTGTCCATCAACAGCAGAGGTAAAAGCCTGAAAACTGGATACCTGAGAGCTACATTCAATCTACTACAGCAGCAAGACATTAAAGATACGGGGGTCTGGGTTCAGTGGTTATAATAGCGGTGACAAAGCACGGTTTCCGCATTATCCATGTGACTGGATGATTCACACTTTCGGTCTGGCTGTATATTTTATGAGGTGCCTAGGGCTATTGCAAACCTGCTGGAACCTGCTGCAGTTTTAATATGTCATTATACCATATATCAAAAGTTTTTTTATGCCATTATTAAGGTAGAGCTGATTAATCACCAAATCCATAGACGCGTGATCTCTTAAAATATCAAAAGGTCTCAATCAAAACATATTTATGTAGTGCTAAAAAAGATGTGTGAAGTCATGGAATGAACAATTATCTCTAGATGCGAACCTTTGAAAAAAGGCATGAGGGAAAATGGGAGGTTAGGTGTTGTTGTGATGTTAGTTTACCACACCTTGAAGAAAAATATTTAGCCTCCCCATTTTCCACTAAGATTTTGTTGGCTGTGTTTAAATAGTCGCGTAATTTTATTTTCCACCTTTATCACTGATAAATCAAGCGTTTGCACTGACACAAGTCACACATTGGAGACCATTTATCAGATTTAAGAGTGCTGTGAACGGTGAAGTGCCACCCATGAATATTAGAAAATATGCACCAGTATTGTATGGGTCTTCCAATATCAAAGGTTGTGATCAAAGATCATTCTTGACAGCATCTCTGGCTAACAGGTTCTCTTTCATGAAGGACAGAATGGTTTCTGCTGAAGGAAAACCCCCAAAGGGTTCCTTTGATTTCTATATCTGCCCTGGCCACATCATGTTTTATTTTCTCATACATGTCTTGCAACTTCAGATCAGAGTGAGATTGGAATTTAGTGAAATTCAAGGGGAATTTGACAAGCCCGTCCAGCAAACAGGTACCTCGACCACAAATATTGAGTCAAAGGGAGATGCTTGTGGTTTCTTAGTGGAAACTGCAGGTAACATCAGTGTGAAGCTAATTATGCCTTCACAAGAGTGATGAAGCCAGACAACAGGAAAATTACGAAGCAGCCTAAACTCATCTTGAAGGTGGCTGAGTGTTGTGCTGGATCCGTAGATCATCTCACAGCTGTTAGGAGCAGGACTGCAATCATTTCTTGCAGGGAGTGATGAAAAACCTTTCTGAAGTCTGAGAGCATTATGAGAGAAGCAGGTGAAATTATGCAAAATGAACTGAGTGAAAACATTACCACCTAACACTAAATATAGGTATATATATATATTTTTTAAATTGTAAATAAAAGTAAGATTTTAAAGTATATGTTAAAAGCAGACACAATTTTCACAATACTGGAATAAACTGACTATATTTGTATTGCTATTATAAATTGCAATACAATAGTCTAAAGGGGTGGTCCATTACGATATCATATTTTAAACTTTTTAAAAAAACTTCTAATATAAATCCACTATTTGTTCTTGTGCCTGAAAGCTTTAAACTTGCTTAGATTGTTTACACAGCTACAAGTCCCAAAAACACATAATGTATACAAATTAACATCCACTTTCATTGTTAAACTCTGAATTTAATAAACAAACCACATTCTGAAATGTGGTGCCTGGTGATCCATGATCCTTTGTAGTCAACAATTATCCTTACGAGGCAGATATGGCCTGATGGTTAGAGAGTTGGACTTGTGAATGTGATCCAACAGTTGCAGGTTCAAGACCCAGAACCAGCAAGAATTTTAGATGAGGGAGTGAAAAAAACAGCACTTAATTCACCCTCAATACCAAAGCCGAAGTAAGTCCTTTGAACAAATTGGGAGCAGAACCCCCAACTGCTGCGGGAGTGTGTTCACAGTGTGTGTGCGTGGATAAAAGCATCTGCTAAATGTACTTGGTATTACACATCCCACAACCTAATACTGTGGATGTAAATATTGCAATATTAATGCTAAAATGTCCTTTTGTACAGGCCAGCATGTCTAATATTTTACAAAGCCAATTTTTTTTAAATGTTGAATAAATTTCCTTAGTGTTTTATTTAATTGTCAAGGTTTGCTTATGTTGTTGCTAAAGTATATCGAGATAGTAATAATTTCTGTAATACAAATGAAGCAGAATGGATTACAAGAATCTTTAGTTGGGCAAAAAAGACCACATGGATCAGTTATTATTTACCACTATACTTATGCGGCTAAAAGGGCATCCGCTCCATAAAAAATATATGCTAGAGTAATCAGCGGTTCATTCTGCTGAAGAAAAAGTGAGTACTTGAAATGCTAGATGTTAAACTCATTATTTGTTTTAAACACATTGTTAACAGATTGATTGACATTATCATTTACATTTGTTGGAAATCAGTGTTAAACTCTCCCATATACAGGGAATATATGCAAATTACATATTATAATAAGTTTATAGTTGGATTATATTTGCGAGATATATTAGTCATATTTGCAACATATATTTCTAAATATTCCAATGGTTGAAAAAATATAAATGCAAATATTAAAATATAAAAATGCTATATTTTAAAAAATGTTTTCTGAGAAATATATTCTCAGAAAACATATTTCTAAAGGTGCCGTTGACTTGAAATTTTACCCAGATGTTGGTAACAACATATAACAAACATAGCAAATCCATATACGCAAAACAACAAAAAACTAAAAAACTAATCTAATTCATTTACAAATTAAGTTGTGTGTAATAATAAAATAAAATGACGCAGGGAGAAAGTATTGAACACATGAAGAAAGCGAAATGTACAAAGGCAGTGAAAGCCAGGACAGCAGCTGAAATCTCTTAGTAGTTCTTTAGCATTTCTCTACCCTTTGTCATGGTAAATTAATTTTAGCTGCTTCAGTCCAACATACATTACCATGAAGATGAAATCAGGGTGGACATTTCAACAGAATAATGATCCAAAACACAGCCAAGGAAACTCTCAAATGCTTTCAAAAAAAGAAAATCAAGCTGTAGAATGGCCCAGTTAATCACCTCACTAGAATCCAATAGAAAATACAAAATAAAAATCAGATCTGATAGGCGAGACCCAGAGAACTATTAAGATTTTTGCACTTTGTTGAAGTCTGTGAAAACTCACACATGAGCAATTCATGTGACTTCATTCTCCACACAAAAAAAACAACTTTTGTATAAAGCAACAAATACGTTTCAGTAGTTCAGTACTTTTTTCTTGTGTCATTCCATTGTTATTACACATGATAAATTTTTCAGATTTTTTAAATGTTTGTATTGTTTGGGTTTTTACCAAAATCTGTTCCAATTCCATGTCAACAGCTCCTTTAGAAATATTATTCCCAGGAAAAACATGACATGTTCAATACTTATTTTCCCCCCTGTATATTTCTATATGTGGTAAAAATACTTAATGTTTCAACCCAAATTGGGGTAAAATCTGGACAAACCCACAAACACTGTTGAATTTCGTTGGGTCTTCCCACATTTTGCCCAAAATTTGAGATGATTCAATCAACCATGCATTTAGAGAGCATTTTTAGTTTGCCTAACACAACTCGGATAGCTAGCGTTGCTGAAAGTGTGAGGGCAACAGGTATATGAGCGTAATGAGAGGGGGGAATGACAGCGTTTGACAGGTCTGCTTAATATCTATATTCAGGAAGTTCAACACCTGGTTTATGTCATTCATTTTCAGCACACATGTCCACATTGGCTCTGCCCATATTTGTGTTTGTGTGCGCATCTTCAAATTACCATGTCTTCAACACCCAGGACCTTGTGACTAATTTCACATCGACATGCCATTACACCATCAACTTTCCATCTTTTCAGAGATTCTAATTGGTTTAATTTCTTTAATTATAGATCATAACCTCTTACTTAATGACAGGGCAGTGTCTCTTTGAACCCAGATCACTATCACCTGACGGATGGATAATGTCTATATGCTCTGGCCCTAGGGATGCACTTCTAGACCGCTCATTCATACGTGCTTATCAGATGGACATCTACCCATTTACATCCTGGATTCAGCAATTACTCTTAGTGCAATGTCAATATTCATCAACAGGTATGTAATTATACGTTGGGGAAAAGCAGTATAAACAATAATTTTAGGGTATTCTTAGATGGGCATGTTGGCTTAGTCAGCATTTTGTCTCAAACAGAACTGATTAATTGAGTGCTCATCATTCTCTAGCGCTTTGTTCAGACAGGTAGTTTTCTGGCAAATTCAACCCAAATCCGTTTTGTTTGTAGTCTGAATAGCAGAAAAAAACACCTGAAATCCCATGGTTAGAGACACAATGCAAACCACATCCATTTTGGGAATCTGTCGCCATATAAATAATCGGATTGGATAAAGAATTTTTGATTGACATAAATTGGGGTCAAGGACAAAAAGTGGTTTCAAAGCATCTTATATTAAATTTTTTCTTACATTAAAATGTGTTTTTTTATTTATTATTTTCTCAGCAAAAAATATTGGCTGTCATTCTTTTCTAGCAAGACTTACAGAGCACTGAAAATTTAATCAGAGTAACAATTATTCAATTTAGAAATGCACCACTATATTAGTTAATAATCTGTTTCGACTGGTAAAAGCACCAAGTTTCAGATTTTCCAGTTCAAAGCTGATTGCTTAAAAACAAGCAGCAACATTCAGGGTCGATTAAATCCTGTCAATCAAAAGAGGGCAGGAAAAACCATTGAATTTGAGTTGTGAGCCTGTTTGAAAGTGAACAATCAAGTAGAAATGCTTTTGTTTGCGGTGAAGTGGTACAGAAGATTTTTAAATAATTCATTAAGTGCTTTTATATATTAAATTGTGCTTGTTTAATGTTAATTAATTAACCTAGTCTATTTTGAAATAACTGTATTCTGAAATTGTCAAAATAAAAACAATGACATTTTGGAATTATCATCATTTAAATAAAGAAATACAAAGCAGAACCACTAAACCAAATCAGCAGTCAATATCCCTCTAAATAATCGTCTTAATTTTATTGCTTTAAATTGCTAATAATCATCAGATGACATATTAAAATACATCTATATAAAATACATCTATCTTTCTTCACCTCCCAGAAAATGAACTAATTGTCATTTTAAATCTTTACACTTATTATCATTAAACCATTAAGCTTTACACATTTGTCAGCAAAAAATAACAATTTTAAATGGAATAAAATGATATAATAACTTACACTTGTGTAAATTTTTTCTTTTTTAAATATTTTGTTTATTTTGTATATTGTATATTTAAAACAGAACAGAATAAGTACTTTATGCTCTTATGCTTCATTTTTATATAAATATACACTCACCGGCCACTTTATTAGGTACTGTACACTGTCCAACTTCTAGTTAACGCGCATTTCTAATCAGTCAATCACATGGCAGCAATGCATTTAGGCATGTAAACATGGTTAAGACAATCTGCTGCAGTTCAAACCGAGCATCAGGATGGGGAAGAAAGGTGATTAAGTGACTTTGAAAGTGGCATGGTTGTTGGTGCCAGACGGGCTGAGTATTTCAGAAACTGCTCATCTACTTTTTACGCACAACCAACTATAGGGTTTACAGAGAATGGTCCGAAAAAGAGAAAATATCCAGTGAGCGACAGTTCTGTGGGCGCAAATGCCTTGTTGATGCCAGAGGTCAGAGGAGAATGGCCAGACTGGTCCCAGCTGATAGAAAAGCAACAGTAATTCAAATGACCACACTTTACAACCAAGGTATGCAGAAGAGCATCTCTGAAAGTACAACATGTCCAACCTTGAGGTAGATGAGCTACAGCAGCAGAAGACCACACCAGGTGCCACTCCTGTCAGCAAAAAAACAGGAAGCTGAGGCTAGAATTGGCACAGGCTCACCAAAATTAAACAATAGAAGATTGGAAAAATCTTGCCTGGTCTGATGAGTCTCAAATTCTGCTGCAATATTCAGATGGTAGGGTCAGAATTTGGCGTCAACAACATGGATCCATCCTGCTTTATATCAGTGGTTTAGGCTGATGATGGTGGTGGTGTAATGGTGTGGGGGATATTTTCTTGGCAAACTTTGAGCCCAAAAGCACCAATTGAGCATTGTGTCCTCGCCACAGTTTACCTGAGTATTGTCGTAAAAGGTGAGGCATCTCCGATTGGTTTCTTGAACATGACAATGAGTTAACTGTATTCAAATGACCTCCACATTCACCAGATCTCAATTCAATAGAGCACCTTTGGGATGTGGTGGAACGAGAGATTCACATTATGGATGTGCAGCTGACTAATCTGCAGCTACTGCGTGACGCTATCATGTCAATATGGACCAAAATCTCTGAGGAATATTTCTAGTACCTTGTTAAATCTATGCCACAAAGGATTAAGGCAGTTCTGAAGGCAAAAGGGGGTCCTACCCGGTACTAGTAAAGTGTACCTTATAAAGTGGCCGGTGAGTGTATATGTCATGCTGAATGAAAATGGAACATTATATTATATTAATGTAATTTGAAACGTACTGTACATGCACCAGGGATTTATGCATTTTCAGGGTCGAGTTGTGACAGAAAGGGCATCTGCCGGTAAACCGTATGCAACAGTAATTACTGGTTCATTCCTCTGTAGCGACCCCTTATAAAGCAGGCACTAAGCCGAAGGAAAGGGAGTTGGTAATATGAAATATTCAAGTAAATCCTTCACTTTCATTTAAAGTTTTCTATGTATATGAAATAGCTTTTCACCTAATTAGAAGCAAATACTAAAATGCAACATCTGATTCATTCATTCGTTTTCTTTTCGACTTAGTCTCTTTATTAATCAGGGGTCGCCACAGCGGATTGAACTGCTAGCTTATCCAGCATATGCTTTACACAGCTGATGCCCATCTAGCTGCAACCCAACACTGGGAAACACCCATACACTCTTGAATTTGCATCATTTGATATTTAACCTAAAAAATACACATAATTATGCAGCTTATCCCAACAATCACATCCACTTTCATCATACTGCAAAATAACTTACAATCATAGTGCCCATTTAGTGGTTTTAGACAAAGTACATTTTCTCATATCTCCTATAATCTTTCATGAGTTAATATCCACACCAAAGATGTCACAATAGACGTGAGCAAAGGCCAAATTTCCAGTTTTCCAATCTCTCTTGACATCACACTGGCTTTATATCATTACAAGAACAATGATGATACACAAGATACCAACAGCAATATCAGAATAAAAATATCTGATTTCATCACTTGCAACATGATCAAGTTCTGACCATTAAAACAAATCAGATTGGTGTAGTGTAAACGTGTAATACAGAGTGTCCTCGTCACTGTGAGAATTATTACAAAAACATTCCCCGGGAAAGAAAATAAAGCCAAACGTTTCCATCTCTCTCTCTCACACACACACACACACCGAAGGGATTTTCTTTGCTCTAACACTGTATGGCCAACACCAAGTACTAATACTCCCACTAGAAATGATACTGATCTTCAGCTCACCCAGATTAAGACCTGCCCCTTCCGTACAACAATGTTGCCTTTATCTTTTCCATAGTGCCTGGGATATCTGAGTGTCTGTCAACAGATTCCCTTCCCCAGCCGCGACTGCAGTCAGAGTCAGACAGGGCCTACAGGTCACTCGCTTTCTCAGGTGAGTCTAACCTGCTCCTGAACTTTCCATTACCTCTCCTTGTCTCCCTGTCTTCACAAAGCAAACAGTGAATTCTAGCTCTCCACCCTCAGGCGATCATACTTCCACCGCCTAATATGTCTTTACATGAAGCTTTTAATCAAGGTGGGAGATTGTTCTGCCCTGGTGTAATAAGAAAAGACTTATCACTGGAGCTGTGTAGGGAAATCAATGATGACTCAAATTGGATTTGTTAGTTGTATGTTTGTAGATAAAAAAAAAGAAAGTCTGATACATTTTAGACTAGAATTCTGTATGTGCAGTTTTGTTAGGGTGTCAAACCTTCACGTTTATCTGTAAGAAAGTATTTGACTTGATGGCTGCCATTTCTCAAACATGCTGTGACTCAGGCTTTGGATTTGCCTTGGGGAGACGAACCGTGACTTCAACCTTGCTCGTTCAGCTTTGATCTAGATTAATCAATGGAAAACCCCATGTGAACAAAAAAAACACATCATCATTTAAATATCTCACACTGCTTTTATCTTTATTGCCTATATGCTCATTTAGAAAAGATTTCAGAATGCACATATGATAAAACTAACAATCAATATTGTACACATAAGAAAATGCTGGGTTGTTTTAAACCTGAATATAGGTAAAATGCAAACAAACCCAACCACTGGGTTAATAAATGGTTATTATTTAATTTGTATCTGTTTTTTATTTTATTTTGTGACTTTAGTTATATAAATCTTACAGTAAAAATAATAATAAAACAAATCGACCATTATGACCCATCCCTATGATTAATACCATATAATTTAACAAAATAACTTCAGTTATTCCTATTTAAGCCCCAGTGTTGGGTGCAATAAGTTACAAAGTAACTAGTTACTGTAATTAAAGGTGCAGTAGGTGACCAGTGAGCATAATATCCTTGAAACACAGTCCCACCCCTGCCATCCAAAGCCACACCTCCTGATATCATGAACGAGCACATTAAAGATGAACGAGACGGACTAGTTCATGTCATTCACCAGTAAAGAAACTGTATAGTATTTTATAATACTACAATTCCGAAAAAAAAACCTAATATATCTAGCACGTTTTCAGTTGTGTAGCAAGCAAAGCTTGTCATAATGTGCAATATTTCATGCATGCAAGGATCACTGGTCTCACTCTCTCATGCGCTTTGTCCTAAAGCAATAAGTATGCTTAGTGCTTGGCTGGCGGGGTGCAGGAATTACACTTATTATGAAGCCATACTGACATGCTATTTCAGACCGAATTTTCAAAGTAGCACGGTAAACAATAAAGAGGTTTAACAGAGGTTGTCATTGTTCAAAAATTAACCAATGTGATTCCTCAGTAAAACAGGCTAGGCAAAATAGTGCATTATCTTATATTAATTATTTAACATTATCGATGCTGTAAAAAGTACCTTATAAAATTGAAAATAGTCACATCAGTCTTCTGTGCATAAAACCCATTCGTAACAACACAATCTACATCAGCTTTGCAGGACTAAAATACTTTTAAAACATAATATTACCTGTATAAAAAAAATACTTCAACCATGGTGTCATCCTTCCTCCAGCGTGCAAAAGTAACTCCAATATTGATTCAGGATTTTAAAGTTTTGATTGAGCATTAGATTTTACCGGTCTCTCTCTCTCTCTCTCTCTCATGTGCATGTGAACGTACATGCACGTGCAAACAGCGGATCTGCGTGAACGGCTGCACAAATGTATAAATCTACATTTGTAGACAGACAGTTTGGACTACTTATAAGAATTATGGAAATTGTCGGCCTGACAAATTTTAATTGGATGAACATTTTTTTGTCTTCTGCCTCACTCATAATATAAAAATACATTTAAATCATTTACTTTAATCAGTACTATTGGAATGTGAAAAGACTTTCAACCAGCACAACAAAAAATGTTTTTGAAGACAATCACCTACTGCACCTTTAAGTTACTTTTCCTCTGAAAATAAAGTGATGGATTGCTTCTAATTCTTAGGTTATTAAATTACATTTAGTTATATTTACATACTTATAAAATACTGTACTTAAACTCAACAGTTCAGTATATAAATCAATTCAGAGAATTTAGCAGAAATTTTCAACTTAAAGCATTTATCATTCATAAAGACATTTGCATATCTTTAAGAAACAAAATAACTGAGAAAAAATCCATGTAAATATAAGATATAAATTCAGAGAAGCAGAGTACAGTAACTATAAATTTTTGGTAAGTCAGATATTTTGCATAGTAACTCAATTTGTAACTTACTGGCAGCTAGCATTGCAACTCTTACATGGTCGCCAACTGAAGCTATTGATTGCTGAGCCTGGTCAGTACCTGGATGAGAGACATGGGAAAGCTAGGTTGCTGCCGGAAGTTGTGTTAGTGAGGCCAGCAGGGGGTGCTCAACCTGCAGTCTGTGTGGGTCCTAACACCCCAGTATATTGATGAGGACTTTATACTGCTCAGTGAGCGCTGTCTTTCAGATGAGCCATTAAATTGAGGTCCTGACTCTCTGTGGTCGTTAAAAATCCTAAGATATCCTTAACAAAAAAAAAGAATAGGGGTTTAACCCTGGCTTCCTGGCCAAATTTTCCCAATGTCCTCTGTCCATCATGGCCTACTATCCCCATATCTTAATTGGCTTCATTAATCTGTCTCCTCTTGACCAATCAGCTGGTGTGTGGTGCGCAGTCTGGCGCAATATGGCTGCCGTTGCGTCATCCAGGTGGATGCTGCACACTGGAGGGGGATGAGGAGTGTCCAGAAAAGCACTATATAAAATGTAAGGGATTATTAATTATTATACATTTTTAACTAAATTTTATTTATCTGACAACTGGACATGCTTAAAAAACAATGATTTAAAAAAAATTGTCAATATATTTTATGTTTGAAATATGGTGTCATTGATTTGAACTAAATTTTTGTGTTTAGAATATATTATTAAACATATTTGTGTTAATTAAAAGTAAATGAATAATCCAAAAGCTCCAGTTTGACTAAAATGTAAAGAATTAGGTGTTTAATTTCTGTTGCCCATGTGCCAAGATTTATATGGATTTTTAATATTTAGTAACTACTTATTGAGTAACTAAGTCACATTTTAGACAAAGTAATTAGATTAAGTACAAATTATTCAATAATTTTCATTCAGCTTAGTCTCTATCACAGCGGAATGAACCGCCAACTATTCCAGCATATGTTTTACGCAGCGGATGTCCTTCCAGCTGCAACCCAATACTGGGAAACACCCATACACAATGACTCTCTCTCTCTCTCTCACACACACACACACACAACGGAAAATTTTGCTTACCCAATTCACTTATACCACATGTCTTTGGATTGTGGGGGAAACTGAAGCACCGGGGGGAAACCCATGCAAACACAGGGAGAAATGCCAACTGGCCCAGCTGGGACTCAAACCAGCGACCTTCTTGCTGTTAGGCGACTGTGCTAACCATTGAGCCACCATGCCACCCTTAAGTATAATTTTAATCCTGTAATTGGTAAATAGTAAGTAATTACTTTTATGAAATAACTTGCCTAACACTGTTAAGCACACTGTGAAATAGCTAAGTTGCTAGTATATGAATATACTGTAGCCTAGGCAACTGGTACAAAAGTATACAAAGTATGTTCCACAGACCAGTTCCATATCCCTTACATCAAGCAGCAGAAGAAGCCTTTTTCTTCAAATCTCTCTGCCCAAACAAGACGCATCAAATGATATTTGCAATCACTGCAAACACACATCAGCCACATCATATTAGTCTCCAGTCAGGCAATTTCCACATGACGATCACACAAAGAGTCACTACCTGAGAGCCAACCAGACATGAAGCATGAAAAGGCTAATAGTTTTCGATATCTGAACACCTTTGCATTCTCTGCCCCTGTCCAAGATGAAAGAATGCACCTGAATACACTTGATTGTTCAGAGGATAGGAATGAAGCCTGGAGATGAGCTAATGGGAAAACAAATTATTTCACCACTATTCCTAGCCCTTATAACTCTAAATACGGGCATTTTAAAAGCGAATGACATACCAATCCAATGGAATCCCTACCCACCTACATATGATCGAATAACATGTTTTGTTATTAATGAGCTATGAATCACAACACATGGGAGGAAGGATTGTGAAGAATGGCAGTCCTGATAAAAGCACACAATATTGTGGTGTTGTATCTGCACACTCGCCATGTAATTTAGTTAATGAGTGAAAAATCTGTTTCTCATATCACTTAACGCTCATGGTGTGTTTATTTTCACACTAACAAAGTCAAAATTTCAAGTTTACGTTTCTCTTGGCCTCATACTGACACATCATTACTAGGGCAAACAATGATGATGCAGCAGATACTGACAACTGCATCAGAACAAAAAAGATCAGGTTTCATCACTTACAACATGATAAAGTTCAAAACATTTCAGAAGTTGTTGCATCTGATCACTCACATAGATGTTTATACTGCAAAACATGTTACATTCACCATGTAATGTATGCAGTTAATGAGTAAACAACTGTGTTTTTATTTTTTTGCCAAAGTATATTATCATGCCCCTGGTGAGTTTATCTCCACACCAAAGAAAAAAAGGTCCAGTTTTCCAGTGATCATACTGACACATATCATTACTGGAGTAAATGAAGATGAAGACACACCAGATACTGACAACATCAAAACAAAAATATCAGATTTAATCATTTGCAATGTGTTAAAGTTCAAAACATTAAAACAAACAATGTGTGTGCGGTGTGAACATGTAAAAGCTCATTATTGTACACAATTACCAAAAGTGAAAACTAAATATTTGACCACAAATATCAATTCCTAACCCTTAACTAGAAATAAAGGCATTCAAATTTGAAAACCATTTGATCCAATGGAAACCGACCCATCATACACTCTTAAAAAAATCCATAAAGCAGCATTTTTGTATTTTGTCATTCATGTTTTTTATTATTTATTCATGCTTTTAAATTGCATTACAAGGCCTTGATCACTTCTCCAACAGCTTTTGATTATTAAAAAGTTAAAAATGGTCACTTTTATCAAAATTTCTAAGTAACAATAAGCAATATATTGTCTGTCTTAGTGCTATAAACTAAAGTACAAAAACCTGGTAATAAACAGCCCAAGCTTTTTCAGTTATTTTACAGACTTATGTCTATATACGCTACCTGACAAAAGTCTTGTTGCCTATCCAAGTTTTAGAAAGACAAATACTAACTTGAATTCTAGTTGATCATTTGGTATCAGAAGTGTCTTATATGAAAGGCAAATTCCTCTAGATTACGCTTATTTTACCAAAATATGACCATGCCTTCATTTTTAATTATTTAATTAGGAGAGTAAGGTCTGACTTTGCTTAGAAAAGAGTCTTATCACTCAACAGAAATAATGTACAGTATAGAATATAAAGTCATAGTGCAGTGGGAAAAGAATGAATATTGTGTATGACTCCCATGAGCTTGGATGACTGCATCCATACATCTCTGCAATGAATCAAATAACTTATTAATAAAGTCATCTGGAATGGCAAAGAAAGTGTTTTTGCAGGACTCCCAGAGTTCATCAAGATTCTTTAAATTCATCTTTAATGCCTCCTCCATCTTAACCCAGACATGCTTAATAATGTTTATGTCTGGTGACTGGGCTGGCCAATCCGGGAGCACTTTGGCCTTCTTTGCTTACAGGAACTTTGATGTGGAGACTGAAGTATGAGAAGATGTGCTCTCCTGCTGAAGAATTTGCCCTCTCCTGTTGTTTGTAATCTATTGGGCAGCACAAATGTCTTGATAGCTCAGGCTGTTGATGTTGCCTTTCACTCTGCATACTGAATGTAACCCCAAATCATGATTTTTCCTTCCCCAAACTGGACTGATTTTTGTGAGAATCTTGGGGTACAGTTCAAAAGATGATTCATCGGAAAAATCTACCTTCTGACACTTTTCCAAATAATCAACTAGAATTATTGAAGAACTATTATTTGTTGCTCTTACAACTGGGATTGACGGGAAGACTTTTGTCAGGTAGTATATATTATTTCTTAATACTACTAAACTATCAATGACAGTCACTTTGTTAAACTGCCAAGTTGAATTTTCAACATGAAAAGTGGACAGAGCAAAGATCAAGATCCAAAAATGCAATTCAGAAATAAACTGTAAATCACAAAATACTCATTCATTAGCTATGAATCACACACGCACACACACAGAGAAAAAAAAAACATGGAAGGAGAGATTGTAAAGAATGGCAGTCCTGAAACCCAACAGGCGCAAGACTGAATAGTTGTGTTTATGACTACAGAGCCAGAGGCGTGTTATTTAGAGCGAGTGTTTTTTTACCGCTGGACACTGGTGAAATTCCTCAGGTGCATTGTGCAGATTCTCCAGTAAAAACACTATGACCCACACATGCATACACACACACAGTGGATGGTGTAAAGTGGTCATGCATCCCGACAGATCTGTCACCAGCTGCTTAGAGCGTTTCTCAGTCGATGACGGCTACCACCACTGCGCTTTGTGTTTCGCCCTGGAGCCACACAGAGAGGCCTGATTTCTTACAGTTAGTCTTCTGCATGGAAAACTCTATTTACACCTGCAAACACCTACCGCAGGCTCATCATTACCATCAGCGGATGTATCAGTGGCACGCTGTGGGCATAAAAACTGGTCTTAATGCTCAATAAATTTCCGTAACATTCATCACCTGGGCTGCGACGCTCTGCGGTGTTGATTTAACAGAGAAGTGCTCTGCATTTTTCCTGTTTGGGGCACATGGTGTAAATCACCCAGCAGAAGACACGGCTTCCTCCTGTAATTGGCCGCAAGTTGTGCCTATCTGACGGGACGTGTTGCAGCACAGACTGTAACCCGAGGAAGATTCCATCTTAAAGGAGAAAAATGTCTTTTATAATAACAAATGCTTGGAATTGGCTCAGTGCATGCATTGCATTGCTTTTTAAAAGGTTAAACTTCTGATCATGAAGTAATCTCTCTGTTTTAGCTATCTTGCTGTCACTATTTTACCTCATACTGGCTTAAAGTATATTTATTTTATTGATACAACTTTTAAATAACTTTTAATCAGTGGCAGAAAAACTAATGAAAAATCATATTCAAGTAAAAGTACTATTACTTGCCCCAAAATGTACTGCAAGTACAGTAAAAGTGTCTGTTGTAAATACTACTCAAGGAGTAAAAAGTAAAAAGTGCTTAAGAGTAGCGAGCATTTTTATTGTGCATGTAAAAAAGGAACATTCTTTAGAAAAATTAGTGATTGCTTAAGACCATTTGCTGATTTCAGTCCTCATTCAGTCCTCATACAGTAATCATACTGTACAAATACAATCTGACATCTTTCGGTCATTGCGATACTTGTAATGCGTCCACACTGTACATGTTTGCTGCATTTGTAATAGCGTGCATGTCTTGAGGTCATTCTGTATGATGATGTTTTTTTATGTTTTATATGTTATTGGACGGGAATCTCAGGACTGATTATACTTAGCTAATCAAATATATATATATATATATATATATATATATATATATATATATATATACTGTGACTGCAGGTTGAATAAAAAAAATTGTGGAGTAAAAGTACTGATACAACACAAACAATGTACTCAAGTAAAATTAAAAGTACACCTTTTTAAAATTATATTCAATGACAGTAATTTGAGCATTTATAACTTGTTACTTAACACTGCTGCTTTTAACTTTGTATTGTTTCTGTTATGTTTATTCATGCTTTATTTTGGGGTCAGTATTTTATTAATGAAATTTACAAACTCAGCAATTATGCAATAAATCAAAGTTGTAAAAAAGTCTAAAAGTCCTGTGAATTGCTTTGAATTGTGCATTTTTATTTGATGTTTGTAATCTCAACCAAAACATGATGAGACGGTGGGACATAGTGTAGCTCCTCCCCTTATAAAAAACAGCCAATAGCGTTTTGCTTTATCACGCTCTGCCGGTGAGAGTGGTTGAGCTCAAGCACATCAAATGTAAAGCATCTTGAAGGGGGTGGGACATGTCAGCTAGAGAGCATTTGATTGGTTTTGATCTAATGAGGAACTGTATGGGTTGACGTGAATAAAACCATTGATCCATTTAGGCGGAAGTGACAAACTACAAGCTTTACATCAGTTTTATATCTTCTAAACATGAATTTTGTCACTGTTTTAGAGCACACTAGCTTATAGATATCTTAAAAATGAACAATACTAATACTAACGTCTAAAAAAAAACTTATTTTATGGGACATTTAAGGCATTCATAATGTTAATGAAAGTTGATTAGTACAATTGTTTTAAAGTGAAAGGAAGAAGAAAACTTCCTGAGCACAAAATCAGCATGTCAGAATTATTTCTGAAGGGTCATTGGACTCTGAATGCAACTTTGACATTACAGTAATACATTACTGTTAAACAAATACATATTTATTGAAAATATTTAAATAGTTTAAGTGTATTTTTAATCAAATAAATGCTGCCTTCAAAATCATACAGCAAGCAAAAAAGTAGTGTATACAATTATTTAAAAATAAATAAATAAATAATTCAAATGAATGTACACAATTATAGAAAATATATATATTTTACTCCATTTTATAATTATGAATTAATTTTTTTTTAAATAATTATAGTTATTTGATTTTATATAATTATATTACTGCAGTTGAGTTTACTTAGCAACTAATTACATGATGTGAATAACTTAAAGGACATTGTTGTGTACCATCATAATATTGATCACTTGTGTCCGTCAATTCGAAGCATCCTCGCATTTATGATCCTTATCGTTTTACCATCTTGACACTACAGCTGAAATATAACATGCACTTTGAAGCGTCCCAGAAAAAACATTAGTCTGACACCTGTAATCATAACTCTATGTATCCACAGCAAAGACTGGCTCATTTTTCAGACCACTACAAACACTGTGTTTGCCCGGGGTCTGACAGTGGCCTTTGATTGAAGGTTGGGGGTAAAGCAGCAGCCAGTCTGAGGCTCTGAGAACCGTGACACTAAGACAGGCGCAGACTGAGCGCCACACAGAGAGACAGCAGCAGCATCCGTCATCACCACCATTACCCTTTGTTGTAGCCAGTCAGGTGCTGAAAGTCTGGGTTAAAGAGCATTCACCAGAGGTACTTCTCTTCCCTTCTCCGATTTCCTTAATCCGCAAATTAATTCCCTTTTATAGAGGCTCCGTAAAGTGAAGGATATTTTTGTATCAATTACAAAGCAGTCTGTTTTACTTAAACAATCACACAGCATTGACCTTGAGATGGGAACAACTTTTTGGCAAAGTCGGCCTGCAGGGAGATGGATTTCATGAAAGCCTAAATGAGAGTTTATTTTTTTCTCCAGAAAAAGCTAAAATGTACTCTTAAGACGCTAATACACTTACAGTGAATTCTTTCTCATTCTTTGTTCAGGATGAACTGTGCTTATGGTAGTGTTTAGATAAATATGTAAATTTATTCAAACAATTTTTGTCTCTCTAATAAAAATGAACAATTACAGCAGTGAGAAAATAGGAGTTAGGAAAGCATCTGAAAATAGCCATGTGACAGTAGCTCCTTTCACACAGTGATACTGGTAAATATCCGGAAAATTACCGGAACAGCTTTACTGGTAGATTAAAAAAAAAAAATTTAAAAAAAAAAAAAATCGCTGTTCACACAGTCAAGAAGGTTCCGTAATTTTTCCAGAAAAGACCATTCAAACATCAGAATAGCCAGAAACCAGAAATGGCCTCTAAAGGCTGCGCTTGTATTTGTAAACATAGCAGGGGTCGGGCTTTTGTTGATGTTTCACTTTTATTTAAAGCTTTAGCATTCATGCAGCTGCGTTTACACATTTGACTACATCAAAAATTATATGGATGGATAAGTATTGTGAACAACTTTGATAAAAATATGGAGGAACACTTTCAGATGTTGAGATGTACATAATGTGTGTGTGCTGGCACTTACCGGCTGCTTCACGTGCACACGCGTCAAGCAACCGAAGCAGAGATTAAAGGTAAACAAACAGCGATTTATCATAAGCATTTTATCCATGATTTTTTACCCAGTTGGCATTAAGAAGGAACATAGAAACGTTACCTGACTAACATCTAGCAGCTAAATGTGTCTGGAAAAATATTCCAAGGCTTTTATTTTCATAAACAGCGCAGATGTGAATGCGTCTGAATGTTCTGATTGGCTGGAATAGACATCTCACATGCTCAGCCGTCTTTCTGGTATTTTTCCTTCTACGTTTACACAGAGCAGCATTCCGGCAAATTACCGGTAATGTTACAACTTCTCTTTCTGGAAAATTACCGGAACAAATTTACTGATATTTTCAAATAGGGGCTGTTCACACATGATCTCTTTCCGGAAAATTGCCGGTAATTTTCAGGAAAGGTCTGTAGGTGTGAAAGGGGCTAGTGTCAGTGCTGCTTTCATTTAGAATACAATGTTAATGTGTTTTTTTATTTTACAATTTACAAAAATGTTTTTTAGTCATGTTAAAATATGTGTAAGAAGGTCAAGCCAAGTCTACATTGCTTTAGTTTTATTAGAAGATTTTAAAGATATCAAACTCCTAAATTTTATTTTATGCATCATGGTCACAAGCCTCTGTAACCACATTGAAGCTTATTGATTCCATATATATAAAGAAGCAATTAAAAGTATGGACATTATTGTGAGGTTTTATGTAAACATAACCTTTTTAGTTTTCATAGTTTTATTACATTTTATTATCCTAAATTGTTTTTTAAATGTTTAGATTAGATAATCATGTTCCAATGCTGTTTTCTGATCTAATCAGTAGGCGTCAGACCTCTCACAAAGTCACACGAGCAACTGCTAATGGTGACTGCCTTGTACCGAAATGTAAGACCTCTTTTGGTCAATCTGTTAGAAAAAAGAGAACTGTTAAGGGAACCAAATTCTGGAATGATTTACATGTTAGCATAAAATTAGAAAGTAATAAATGTTTTTTGTAGTGTACTTAAAAAGTGGTTAAAAACAAAACAGCAAAGTTTACACAATCTACTATCAGTTTGTTTGATCATGCCGGCTTTGCTTTTGCCTTATGGCAATTTCATGTAAATATTTATAATGTTGCCTATATGTATTTATTTTATTTTCATTTTATGTCAAGCCTCCCGTGGACAGGTATTGAGAATAAGCAAGTCTGCTAAAACACTTAAACACCTTAAACAAATGCATTTGGTTGTTCAGTGTAATTGTGATGTCCATGTCAAAAAAAATAAATAAATAAAATAAAAATAATAATTATATATATATTACGGCTGTACATTATATCATTTCAGCATAGATATCGCAATGTGCACATCTGCAATAGTCATATCACAGGGTCTACAATGTTTTATTGTGATTAGAGTTTACCAGGAGCCACAGTTGAAAACATATAGTACATGATTTGTGGAGTCATTGCAAAATTTAACCATAAATTTACCAATAGGTTTATTATTTGCACGTGTTTTTATGGCCTGTGACTAAGCATTTCAAGCCAGTTTAAAGCATTCAGGCACAAGAAAGTATAACGTTTGTAACTTTAAGAAAGATGAATTGCATTTATGTATAAATATGATGAAGACTATGCTGGGTCATTTTACATTTGATTATTACATTTTGTACCTGAATACTGCTAGATTTCCTGAAAACCATAATATACTGTTTAATTCATTTGTATCTTTGCTCTGCTGTATTCATCATAGCTTGTGATTGGTTTATTATTTTTATACAGATGCTCTCCCTTACAAAATCATCCCAATCAATCTAGAATTACAATTATTTTTTTCCAAATTGAGCCATTCGTTTCATCTAGTCAAAGTATACTCAATATCGCAATAAAATAAAATATCACAATTTGAGTTTTTCCAATATCGTGCAGCCCTAGTTAATATCTACTGTAATACAGCTTTTCATTGTTCATACTGACCTTGATTTCCATTTCAAAGGTGAAGATTTCCATTTCAATGAGAGCAGAGCCCCAGAGCCACACCCCATTACATCTATTACATCATCATCATGGTCACAGACCAATGGTAGGTCAAACTTCACTTTTAAACTCCTGAAACACTGATAACAAATGTATTTTTGGTCTGATCTTGTTCAAAAAGACAAGATGCAAGTTTGTTGTAAATATGTCTGGGCTTTCAGCTGCTACAAGGGTATGGCAGCCCATTTCTGCCAGAATTGGAAAAAACAAAACCATGTATACATAGTTAAAATTATGCCATACTTAAATGTCATAATTGTCATCTTTTATTGTCATAAGTATGGGATAAAAAGTCATAATTTGGTCTTAAGTCATAATTATTTCAAACCTGGGACTTATCATAATTATTAAATAATATTATATAATTATAATAATTATACAGTATTATTATTATGATTTTTTTTCTGCTGGTTCAAGAAGTTTTTATAATTGTGACATTCAAAGTCAAAAATTGTCATTATAACAGTAATTATTTTGCAGAAAATTCATGTCTGATTCAATTAGAAATCAATTATTTTAGTAAAACATCTTCCAGGATCTATGTACAGGATCTATGTACCTACAATGATGTAGGCTAAAACTGATATAATTGTAACTAATATTACAAAGTAGGTTAAATGAACAAAACTTTTTCGCTAAAAAGCGATTGTTTTCCCATCAATAATTTTCTTTGACCTTTAAAAATACCTTTTGAGGAATTTATTTTTACATGCACAAATAACAGCAGCCTAAACAACAGAACATCATTGTCTAATTTTACCAGCAGTGCATCTGTGAGAGGAATACATTTATACAGTATAAAATCAACAAACACAAATATGTTTCACTTAACAACAACATAAATAACCTCGTCATGTAACCTATCAGTTTTCTATTTGCCCTATAAGTTCAAGATGATAGCACTAAGAACAGCATATGCATTTTTATTTTACATAAGGCTATAGAATGTCATGGGATCTCACTTTTCACTCCCGTAAATCCTAATCGTGAATTTGAAAATTAAAGAAACACCACTGAAAGGAGCTATGTTTTGTGAAGTTTACCCTGTTTTAGTTTCAGCTTAAAGGTGCAGTATGTACGTTTGACACCCAGTGATTGAACTAGGTATAGCACTCCTGAGTCAAAATAAACGCAAGCGCGGGATGCCAGATTGAGTACAGGAGCGAGGGATTTTAACTGCGTTCTAAATAAAAGCAACGACACGCAATAGAGGGAATATTTTCCATATTAAAAGGAGTTTTGTCTCTAACCAACACCTTGAATTGATATATTAGAAACGGCTGATATTTCTCATAGCTGAACATGTGAAACCTATGACAGTGATCACCTCAGGTAAACCTTGTGTGCTTTATTCAGTGCTAAATTCTAACAATGTGAGTTTGAATGCCATTTTACATGACATTTATTGCCATATACTGAAAGCAGCAGCAGATAGTTCACCTCAGATCTTGAAAATACAATAAACCGTTTAAAATTGAACTTTAGAACTAAACACACATGAATAATTAAGCATACATTTAATTATGTTACAGAGGGTTAACATGTATTAAATAGATTCTAAACCTTACCGTTTCGTGAGTGAGTGCATATTCTGTGCTTCTTAAAGGCTATATTTAAATTTCTGTTGTGTTTCGTCTGGTGCAAACAGCCAAATTGCTCATCACTGCGTATCTCGTCACAAAGCATGTTGTTAGGACACGCAGTTACAATGCAACCTGCTCACGTTCGTAATATTTATATAATTTGCTAATTAATAACCTCATGTGGAACTGAATCTGTCTCATTTCAACATCTGATACTGTCCACTGACACTGTCGCATTTCACTCACGGACACATTCTTTCAGAGTCTTTCTGAATGAATTAATTAAATACACTGTTTTCCAACAAGGCAACCCGGGATGCTGAGTTATAATTGGCTAACTGGCATTGTGCAGGTTAAATTTACCTAAACAAAGACAGCGTTCAGGCATGGAAAAAAAAACATTTTCATAGCAGAATATCTGACTTCAGCACTGTTTTTTTAGTTGAACAAGTATGTTCACTTGGGATGTTTCCTAAATATCTTAAATATCATACCTTGATGCTCATGACAAGAACAGCATGTGTAGTTATCTTTTTTTAAGTAAGGTGTAAATTGCCGTCATGCATGAATGAATGAATAAATGAATGATGATGATTGCACTTTTACACATAATAATTCATGATCACATTACACAATACTGAAACCGCATGTCAAAATAACATTGTCAATATTTTTTGAGACCCCCCCAAAATTTTGCTAATCATGCTCCCCTGTAGTTTGCACCCTGGACATCTGCTGTTTGAGCATGCTAAACCTAATAGTATCTTGTAGTGTTCTATACACCATGTTTTTTAAATCATGTAGTGTGTTTGAGACTTAGGGGAAGAAAATCTAGAAAGGTTTATGTGCGTGGTGCAACCAGAATAAGTTAATTTAAAAACAACAATTTTAAGATTTAAGAATTAAAACTCAGAAATAGATCAGTATGAAATAGAACTGTATGAAAGAACCAAATGATTCATCTGATTCCCTAGAACAAATTATGCTTCCCAATGTTGTTGCAAAATGCTATCGCACATCACTGGAAAGCATTTGAAATACACTATTCTTTGTACATGGACACAGTTTGCTGAACATAAAGGCTCAAGTTGTCTGCAAGCACATTAACCACAAACATGCAAAAGGCCACCCACAAATATGTCTTTCATAACACAGTTCCCATCTCTGCTGATAAGCTCAGAGCCAAAGTAAATAAGAACTCACTTTTCCACCTGCCCAAAAAACTGGAGAGTAAATAGTGCAAGTGAGCGCAAAGCAGTTGGTCTACATTTCATCTCTGATATTCTGCATGCAACTTAATTGTGGTTGTAGCTAATAATAGTAACAACAAGTACGTATTATTAGTTGGTCAACAATTCTGGTTCTGTATATTCACAGCATAAGTTATGTGAAGTAGCAAATTACAAATACGCAGATTACTATAATTGAGCATGAAATTTGACTTGAAATTTGACTTTTTTACCTCCTTAAATTTGTGAAAAAAAGAAAATGTTGACACCAATTGATTACATTTGCTCTACATTCGCAGACAGGTTGTTTAAAACATGATAACTTGTTTTGTACTTGATATGCTTGACTGAAATAAATATTTTCTTTAAATAAATTTGTCTTAAAATACCTTTTTATGTAATTTCTTGTTTATGCATGTTAGTTTTTGCTTTGTTAAAATCTATTTGTGTTTAGGTAATAGAATGAATTAAGTCCAAACAACTGTATAGCTACTCAAATGGTTTGAGGAAACCGATTGCGGCAAACCATTTAAGTTGACTAACTTTATTCATTTGAGTTTAGTCAACTTAAACCATTTGCTGCAATCGGTTTCCTCAAACCGTTTGAGTAGCTATACAGTTATTTCGACTCAATTCATTTAAGTTAACTGAACTCATACAGATTTAATAACTAAACTTGAAATGTTTAAGTTACTAATAGTCTAAATGTTTGGTGATATGAACTTATATAGTATAAGTGTATATGATTCAATATATATAAGTTTACAGTATTTAAACCATTTGGTTTCAAAACTCAAACGGCTTGCCGCATTCGGTTTTCTCAAACGGGTTAAGTCAAGTTAACTTTTATTATTTTTAACTTAAGGTTTTACAGTGTAATTTTTCCTCAGGAATTGTACTTTACTAAGTAGATTTAAAACTTGAGTACATTTTTTTTAGTGCTGTATCAGTATTTTTACTCCACTATTTTCCTTAAACCTGTAGGGACTACTTTATTATTTTTCTTGTTTATGGGGGTTGGCTAAAGTAGAGTAATCAGTTCTGTGATTCCTGTCCAATCAAATCGTACATTTAAAAAAAAAATAATAATTTATAATAATAATAATTATTATTATTTAAATATCTACACACACACAGGGCCAGATTAACGTAAGGGGTAGGCGGGGCTGAAGCCCCAGGGCCCACAGAAGGAGGGGGCCATTGATTGGCTGAAGAATTATCTTGTGCTATGACGTGGGAAACACCTCTTGAGTTCTTTCGCGTGTTGCTAATGAGAAGTATTTATTTCGGCTTGCTGCTGTTCAAAAACTGACCTTCTAAACTATGGCTTGGAGTGGCTGTAGCTCAATCAGAGTTTTGAGTAGCCCTGTTTAGTTTTCTATAAGGGTGCCCAGATGCCCCATTTTTCCCCCATGAAAGTCCCTTATTTCCCAGGAAAGTTCCTTAATTCGGCTTACCGCGGGATACGGTCCAGTCAAAGGTAAGCTAACCAAACAAGCATTGTGAAACAAAAAATAAAATTCAAACAGTAAGAGACGTCGGGTAGGCGGAGCATGCTGTTTAAAAAACTCATAACTAAACCACAGTCTCGGCCACGCCCCTGCCCAATCCTTGCCCTTAACCGAGACAGCACGCGACAAATCAAATAGCCTACACAACAGTTTTCAAAAGGCCCATCCCTGCAGAGTATCTCATGAAACACATAATTTATGTCTAACTGAACCAGTTGGAAAGTAAACTTTTAAATGAGTGAGTTTTCCCTATTATAAAAATGAAAGTAATAATCCAGAGAAATGAAATATTGGCGCTGGCTTTCATCAGACAATGGGCTATATCTGAGGCAAAAAAACTTGCTAACCTTCTGTAATTGACTGGAACCAAGTGGGAAATTAGAAGCATGGATTTTTAATATATTTTAGGGATTTCTGCTCCGCTAAAGCTTAAAGTATACACTTTTAGGCCTATAAGATAACCCTATTTAAAGCACTCATTTAGGAAGTATTGCAAATGAAATGTGTTTGTTTATTTGTTTGTTTGTTTTTTTTTTCAGATTTTTTTGCAGCCTGTTTAAAGTTTAAAGTTCATGTTATGTGATTAATTTTGTATTTTGTACTCCTGTTTTAGTAAAAAAAGAAAGCATTTAGGCCTATAATAATCAATAATAAATAAAATTGTGAAAAATAATAATAATATTAATTATCAAATTAATAATAATAATAGTGAAAAGGCTACTTTTTTGAGGAGATAAAATAAATAGGGCCCTGTACTGTATGATGACTGAACTCATCAATGACCTTAAACAATCCCTAAATGCACTACAGAATGTTACATTTTCACACATACATGCACAAACTGCGTGTAAACGCATCAACCTTTCACAGCGTAATACTCACGTACTTTGAGTAATATTTACAACAGATATTTTTACTCTGTTTGCACTACATTTTTGGGTAAGTAATGGTACTTTTACCAGAGTATGATTTTTCAGTACTCACTGTACAGACCTATAAATATATTTTCCAACCTCATTCCAGAAAGACAATGGTAATATTTATAGTGGCACAGATACAATTGCCTCAGGCACTACTCAATAGTTTGGTCTTTACATTTTCAAACACCTAAATTACACTGAAGATAGATTTAACCGTCCAGCATGCCGAGGGAGGTCCGTGACCTTTCATTCAGACTTGTGTGATCTGTAAGGTTCAGCTCCCTGGAATGTTTTGATTTAGCACATTGAAATTTCATTATCAAAGGTCACATCAAAAAAATTGAAGCATTATTAGCTCTACCCGAAATCCCTTCATCATTCAAACCTCCCTAATTATACCTGCACTGACTAGCTCTCAGTTTCTCTCTGTGAAAGATGAGTCATCTTGCACCAGACAAACAGTATCTTCCCCTGATGTGATGATGACTATTACATGAAATGGATTCTTGAGCTCCCGTGGCTTATTTAGTAAACAGAGGAGCGCAGATGCCTGCCACTCAGGTTAAAAGAGGGAAAAATCCTCACGCTTCTCTTCAAGGGGAGCAGAGGCGGAGTGTCTTAGCGCCGTGTCGAAAGACATCTGATGGAACGGAAGCATTGGCAGGCTTTGTTGGCTGGTCAGGTGGCACCCCATCATTCCACTCTGCAATGACCCCGAACGCAATAACCTTGACTTAGACTTGGACTGCTAGGTTTTTGTCTGGATTTCAAGCACATGAGACATAGCACTAAAACTCAAACTATGAATATTATTGCATTGTAATACCATTGTAGTTTTGGTTGTCATTTTTTATTATTTGTTTATTTGGTTTTAATACAAAATAAAATTGTGAAAACAAAACAATTGTAGTCAAATACAGTAAGAAACACTTTCAATATTTAAATACAGTAAAAAAATATCTCTCACCAGTTTATTGTAAGTGCACAGAGTAGAGAAAAACAAAAGTATTTAAACAAACTCATAAAGAGAAAAATGTAAATAAGTAATACTACTTTAATATTACTTTGGTTGTCAATTTTTGAAGTTGTAGGCCTTAAATTTAGGCCTCTAAATTTCAATTTTAGGACTCCCTGTGATGTTTTTTCTATTTCTTTTAGAAGAACCATTTCTGGTTCCCAATTAATTTTTTTGTAAAAAGTTCATTTTTTGTAAAGTATGAAAAACATTTTAGTAACAAAAGTACTATGGCTGCACGATATTGGAAAAATATGATATTGGGATATTTAAGTTTTCTGCTATAAATATTGCAATATGAATACAGTTTCAGAAGATATTTTGAATAGTTCTATTTGCGGTTTTCTGGGGGGGTCTAACAGTACAGAAAATGTTACTTCAGGCAAAATAATTGAATAATCACAATGCAAAAAAAAAATTTTCTTACTTTGTTTTGTCTCGTCTCTAGCCCAAATATCAACTCATTCTTAGAGCAAGTAAAAATATTTTGTTTTCACTGCCAGAAAAAAATCAAAAGTCAAAATTAAGAGTTTTTCCTTAAAACAAGCTAAATTCGCTTCCAGTGAGAAGTGAAAAAAAATTTGTTTTCGCTTTGAAATTTAGACATAGAAACAAGACAAAAATACTTTCAAATACGTTTAAAAAAAGTAAATCATGTTGATGTTGGATGTTTTTCGTGAAACCATCAATGCAAATTCAGATCCTTTGTTTTTAAGAATGCATGCAAATGAATTAAGCTGTTTTCAGTCATAAATGTACCAATGTGATTTTAGTGTAAACATGAAGTCAAGTTTACATAATGCCCTAACATAGTTATCACAGTTCATCACATTAAGTGTAAATGCCTTAAGATTGACAACTAAAAGTATTTAGTTTAATTGTAAATAGTATATCTACTAATTTATAATTTAAAATCAAATAAGCCTCCTTGTGTGTGAATGTTAAATGGCCCGTTTCCACTGAGTGGTACGGTACGGTTCAGTTCGGTGCGCTTTTATGGTCGTTTCCACTGTCAAAAGGTGTACCGAACCGAACCGAACCGTACTGTGCTACTTTTTCAGCACCCTTTCGAAAGGGTACCAAATAAGAGAAAGGGCACCAAAAGGTGGAGCTACACGGGCAGCTAAATGCTGATTGGTTACAGAGCTGCCAAGTAACACAGCCGTTTGTGTCACAAAGCTGTTTGTGTTACAAAGGAACCGCCGTGTTTTTAATACACACTACACAGCTGAGACAACTATATGCATATAATAACGAGAAATGGATGACCTGAACTAAAAAAAAAACCTTGTTATTGTCTTGATGTACAGCCACAAAGCCAAGAAGAACAAAATCTGCCGTGTCCTGTTGTTGCTTTACGAGGCTGTCTAAAAGTGCGATCGTTTTTTGCTTACTTTAGGGAGCTCGCGATCGCATCTATATTTGATATAACGAACTTCTTGAGCTGATGATAATAACATGTGTGTGATTATTGAAGTGTCTTCGATATCTGATCCATTCAGAAAAAAAAGGACAAGCGCGAGAGTGAAGCGCGAAAAAAAGGAGAAGCCCGACAAAACACAGGAGCAACTTGTTTTCAGCAACCTGAATCATGAACAAACTGCCATGTTTATCATCGCCTTTTGGACTATTATGAACTCTGAATGACAAAATTACTCTCTAACAGAGGCTACATGTGCAGGTGAAGATTACAGACACAGATGAGAGGTTTGCTCTGACTCGGCTATATTGCGTGTTGATTTTGAACTCAAATAAGGACTAAATGTATGCTGTGTGTAGATTATCTGCCATTAGTAACATATCGGAGACTGTAAGGGTCTGTATGTGTTCATATATGTTGCATTTTTTTTATTTATTATTTTTTATAATTGCAAACGTTACAGTAGGCTATTTTGCACTGTCATTGATCTGCAGTTATAATCAAATCATGTTCATAGAAAGGTTAGTAATAAACATTTATACACAAGTATTTATATGTTTAAAGCATCTGTTTTGTTGTGAATAAGTTGTGAATGACCTGTACGGCTTACTGTAGACATTTATTCAAGTGAGAAGGACGTCGACGTCATACACCACACCCACCAAAAGGGTACTCTTTGTAGTGGAAATGCATGCCTGATAAAGGTGACCCGTACCGACCCGTACCGTACCGTACTGTACCAGTCAGTGGAAACGAGCCAAAAATGTGTGCGTTTCTGAAACTGTATCTATGGTTAAAATAAATGGCCCTGTGGTTCAATATGCTGTTGTCTAAAGCATACATACATTTTCAACTGTGACTTAAATACTTTATAGAGACACTTACACTCTGACAACTTGCAAATTCCACAAAGCTGTCTGTCTTATTCATTTGCAAATAATTGATAGCAAATGAAACCAATTCCTAGAAATGTTGGATGACTATACAACTACACTGAAAATCTGGTGGAATTCCTTGTCAAAATGTGAAGCGCGCACTGTGCACTTTTCCTCTGCACAAAGCACAGTTTTTGGAGTGGAGAAATCGGAGGATTGATGATCCCTAGCTGATATCCATCTCCCACATTTGGCCGGGGTTCAAAAGCACAAATAACCATGGAAACTGCTGGCTCAGTGATCCGCATGTTGATTTCGAACACACTGGCTGTGCAGAGCGTGGATGGTACAGTGCTTCACGCATAGTAAACAGACTGAGAAGTTACATCCTGGGAGGCAAGATGGACCCCAATCAAAACATACAGCATTTCTTAGAAACATAAGGAAAGGATACAGTATTAATACCTCAGACTACATGTATAAATATTATGCTGATAAAATCTTTACTCATTAAAAAGTATTTTATTTTTTATTTTAGGTTCTTATTGCAAACCATGTATTACAACTACAACTACTACTACTACTACTACTACTACTACTACTACTACTACTATAACAACAACAACAACAACAACTACTACTACTACTACTACAACAACTACAACAACATACCCTATTGTTCAGGTTTAAAGTCAGTAACATCTTTTAAAAGGAATGAATGCTATTAAAAATTGATGCATTACATTGCATTCTTTTCTATTAAATAGAGTTCTAGAGCTATGGGAAAATATCCACAAGAAAACTCTTGCTATGCTTTTTTGGTAAAATGTAATTTGTGTTTCATTGTCTAAATTACTAATGACATTTCCTCCAAACAAAATTTTGTAGAGCATTTTGTATCAAATATTTTTTTTTTCAAATATAGTATGTATGATTGTATTCATTTTCAGATAACACAATACCAATGTATTACCTTTAGGAGAGCTAAGAAGTCAATATTTGGTGAAATAACCCTGATCCCTGATATTAAATCATTACAAATGAAAACATTTGTTACTGTGAACAAATCTTATAAAATAAAATCTTTAATTAACAATGTAAAATTTGGATGAAATTTTTTCAGACCTTTGTAGAATAAAACATATATTAAACATTTTACTTAAACCCACACCAGTAAATCCAGAGAAACTTCCTAAATTTTCAAACAATCTCTTAATTTTTACTTTATCTGTACGGTAAATACAGTCTATTTCATATGCATGCTATTCTTTTGAACTCAAAGCATCATACAAAAATAACATGGATTCCATTAGATCAAACAACCCAAGTGTTTTCAAAATTGATAAAAAAATACTAGCATAACAGAAAGATTTCTGACTGACAATGTGACACTGAAGACTGAAGTTATGGTTTTGGCATCACATACAAAATGACATTTTAAAATATATTCTAAAGTATATTAAAATGAATGAAGCTAATTTTGGCCTACCAGTGATTACGGTTTAAAGCAATATGATAAAAAATAAATAAATAAAAATCGAATGATATTGAATGATAAAAGTCATGAACACTGCATTAAAATAAACAATAATACACAAAGTCAAATATAACTCAAGCAGGTCCACTGAAGGCCTATCCTGCTGTCTGTCACCGTGGACTTTTTCACACACACAATGCTGTCTTTCAGGCACAGCCAACTTAGTCATTTTGAGGTGGGCAGCAACCGAGTAGTCTAAGGTTTAAACCGCGACCATTAGTGGTTTCTGGGCTAGGCCAGTATTGGAGAGAGAGAAACTCAATCTGAACCATTAACCTCAGTGAAAGCCTTTCAAAATACATTCCGATCCGTGCACAATGAGCGCGTAACACTGCGATACATTCACATCTTTGAGGTTTCATTAAACAATTTGCTTGCAATCGGCTGTGTTACTTGAGCGCACAGAAGCTGAATGATCAACCTCAATATTTTGTGCGCAGGGTGTAAAATGCATCTCAATGTAATGTAATGTTGAATAAAAATCACGTAAGTATTTGACTGAATGACTGGATAACTGCAATGTCTTGAGCAGAGTAAGCCATGCAAGAGCAAATTAGCCAAACAAGATGAATTGTGTAACACAACCATTAACTTCCACTCTACATTTACATCAACAATCAATTGTATGTACGTCTGGCAGGTTCACTTTGCAAAGAACATTTGTCTGCTTGGTAGGAACAAACTTAGTTTATGTAAGCAAGGCAATGGACTATGATGCTTTCAAACTGACAAGGCCGTGAACTGATTTCAGCTTGAAATCTTTGAAATGCTTTATTTTCGTAATTATATAACACGCTGTTCCACATCCACTTCGCTTGATGATTTCACAATTATTACAATTGGTTAAGTAAACATTACGCGCGGTCTAAAGGAAGGTGTGAAAGCGTCTTTGCACATAAAAGGTGAAATTTGTCTTGAGAGCACATAACATGCCTTGGGCAAAAGCATTTTGCAAAAACCCTCGCGGAACAATAAACAAGACGCCGGATCAAAAGAAAATGTGAAACAGAGACAAGCGTATCTGTTTTGCTGATGGAAATTCCCTTAGCGGTTTGATGAGCTCTCGTTAACGTACCATTCGCAAATTTAGGAACACTAATCAGTGTATTTAAAAAAAATGAAAACGTTTTAGGGGTTTTCACACAAGGATGAATTAAGACTTCACACTAAACTACTTCCATCAGTCATCATCATAAAGGAAAATTTGATTATTGGCTTAAAAAAGGCCAAGGGTTATTTATATTTTTGGAATAAAAAAGGTTTTTTGTCCATACAGTGAATGTGATCCAAATGTTTTGACTCCAACATTCTTTTCTTATATTATATTTTATGTTTCAGAAGAAAGAAAGAAAGAAAGAAAGAAAGAAAGAAAGAAAGAAAGAAAGAAAGAAAGAAAGAAAGAAAGAAAGA
>CAIGQZ010032461.1:10274948-10288549 GCA_903798205.1 Danio tinwini | reverse complement strand
TAAATTAAATTAAATTAAATTAAATTAAATTAAATTAAATTAAATTAGCAAATAAGCAAATAAGCAAACTGTAATTGTAGCCACACTTATATAAAATAAATAAAATAATGGCTATTTAATATAAATAAAATAAAGTGGACATTTATATATATTTATTAAAAAAGGAAACATTTCATGTTTCTATTAACTTAATTTAGAATACATGAAACAAAACTAAATAATAAAAATGACAACAACAATACAGTATACATAAATAACAATCTGAACAATAACTAATTCCCAGTAAATTAATAAAAAATGTTAGATTAATTAAAATGTCATCAGTGCATTTGCTTTTAGAGAATGCAGTGTTATCCTTTACACTAATTTGGATTTAAAATGGTTCATAGATATTAAATAAAGGATAGATAAGATATGAGTGCACATGCATGCAAATCAAAGTAGCACAGAAGATTAAAAGATTGAATGCTAAAAGACAAAAAGGGCTATGGTAAATGTTTGATCTCTGAGGCCACCCAATACAGAATGTGAAGCTCCGTTGGGTCCTCTGTGAACTGATGCACTGACCTGCGGGACCTGAAGAATGGCTGCAGACCACCAAGATGGCACTGCTGGATTTGCCACCTAAGGCAGGGATGCAACTAATTGGATTAATTCACAGTCTTCTGTGGAATAATAACTCGGATTTAGACCTCCAAGATTGAGATTGAGAGAAAAATACCAAAAGAGCAGTTTAGCATTAATAGCTTATGATTTGTACTTATTTGTATTTGTTCTTACATGACTTGATTTTTTAGTAAAAAAACAAAAAACAAAAACTTGATTGAAACTTGAAAACTATGATTGTGTCACGGTTTATGGGTGTTCTTCCTGTATGTTATGTGTCATAACATAAAAAAGTGCCATGACATGTGTGTTGTGGTGTGTGTGCGTGGGTGGGTGTGTCTGTTTACCTTTTCATGGTAATGTGCGTTCTGATCAGCTGACCTAATCAGAGAGTCCCAGCTGATGCCTGTTTTGTGAGCTATATATACAGCAGGGGTGTCCAAACTCACTCCTGGAGGGCCGTTGTCCTGGAGAGTTTATCTCCAACTTGCTTCAACACACCTGCCAGGAAGCTTCTAGTATATCTAGTTAGAGCTTGATTGGGTGGTTCAGGTGTCTTTGATTGGGGTAGGAGCTAAACTCTCCAGGACACCGGCGTTCCAGGACTCCAGACATCCCTGATATACAGTCTGTGTTTCACTGCTGGTTATCAGTCCGTTGTTATTTTCATGTTCCTCTCTGTGTATGCCTAGGTTTTCTCTCTAGCCTAGACCGTTGGATAATGTGTTCGTTTGGACCCGTGAAACTCTGTCCTGGACATTCTGCGGGTCTCTTTATTGTTTTGAGCACTATAAGACTTATATTCACTGTTGCTCTTTAATAAACTGTCCTTCACTCGCAGTTGGATTATCCCTGTTTCTTACGTGACAGATTGTCTACTCATGTCATATATGTGAATGATGACTAATAATTTAATGCATTTTAAAGCACAAATGCATTTTGTTAATCTATTGAAAAATATAAAAAATTGTCATTGTTCATATATTAGAGTATAACATGACACGTTTCTTTACAAATAAAAATTCATGTAATTTGATCATATAGATGTAGTACTATATTGATAAAAGTATGTGGTAAAACTGTATACATTACACTGTAAGAATAACAGTTATTAATGAAGTTATTCATGTTTTTAACAATTTTTCGTTTAAAAAGATTCAGCTTGATGTTTTTAATGTAAAAAAGTTTTGATTTCATTTGATTCAACTTTTAAAAAATAAAGAAAAGACAAAGTATTTTTTTTTACCAGTGCATTAACTGTATATTCACAGCATAGATGTGCAATATATATACAATGTTGTGAGAAAAACAAACTTTGTTTTATAAATGCATTTGTATTGAAATTTCAGTTTTCACCCATCATGCCATGACTCTAACACAGGAATGCCCAAACGTTTGGTTATGAAGGGCCAAATACCAAACTTGATTGAGAGAAGGTTAATATATCAAGCTGTATAACAAAGTTGCCATGTATGATGTCCTTATTTATTTCAAAATTAATAGAAAACATTACTTTAATCAGATTAAGTAATGCATTTTATTTATGTTTTTACCCTTTCTAATTAACCTATAATAATGAAAACATAGGAATTCCATTTACACAATGACACAATAAAGTTTAATGCTAAATACACTAGTCAAGCTGCACCTCCCTTTGCCTTGATTTGCTCACTGATGATTTCTGAGTTGTGGTGTATCCGTTGAGCAACAGGATGTTCATTACGAAAAAAAACCCATATAATTTATTATAACATATAATTGAAACATTAAATCAAAGTTAGTTTTTGTAGCTTAAAATAAAACAAACAAATGAAAAGTTAAATTAAATTAGAAATGACAATGTGTATTAAAGGTATTAATCCCAACCCTCTCTTTCTTTTCTGATGGGATGGCGGGCCAAATCAAAGGTTACCATGGGCCAACTTTGGCCCGCAGGCCCTAGTTTGGGCTTCTCTGCTCTAAAAAGAGATAAATTTTGAAATCGAAGTGGTCTTGAAATTAAAGTCTTGAAATTCAAGTAGAATTATTGTTTAAGTATTTAAATAAGTATACTGCATGTAAAAATGTTGAAGTCAGTGAACATGTAAAATCTGATTAGCAGGGACCACTTTCAGACATCACTGGAGCACTTTCGGACATAAGTGGACTTCTTTTGTACCTTTTTTGGACTGATTTTAGGATGTTACCAGTCTGCTTTTAGGTACACATGTTTTTTTACACTCAATTGTTGGGGGTGGGGGGTGAGGTATTGTAAAAGTATCATCTACTGTAAATATTCAAATAATGTTACCTGTTTTCAAATAAGTAATCCAAGTTACTTTGAGAAAAAATGACCACACAAGTTATCAATTTATAGCAAATAAATGCTTAATGAGAAAATAATGTGTGCTATACAAACAAGTTCCCACTAAATGACATATTAAAGTTGGCCTATCTAATACCATTCTGGTGAATAATAAAAAAACAATAATACATTAGATAACCTTTATTTTTTTTTATATTTTAAGTATATTTTAATACTATAAATAATAAGAAATAATAATAATTGGGGCAGCAAGGTGGCTCAGTGGGTAGCACAGTCCCCTTACAGCAAGAAAGTCGCTGGTTCAAGCCCCGGCTGGGTCAGTTGGCATTTCTGTGTGGAGTTTGCATGTTCTCCCTGTGTTTGCGTGGGTTTCCTCTGGGTGCTCCGGTTTCCCCCACAGTCCAAAAGACATGCGCTATAGGTGATTTGAATAAACTAAATTGTCCGTAGTGTGTGTGTATGTGTGTGAATGAGTGTGGGTTTCCCAGTGATGGGTTGCAGCTGGAAGTGCATCCGCAGGGTAACATATATGTTGGATAAGTTGGCGGTTCATTCCGCTGTGGCAACCTCAGATTATTAAAAGGACAAAGCCAAAAACAAAATTAATGAATGAAATTATTATTTCCAGGGCAGCACGGTGGCATAGTGGTTAGCACTGTCGCCTCACAGCAAGAAGGTCGCTGGTTTGAGTCCAGACTGGGCCTGTTGGCATTTATGTGTTGAGTTTGTATGTTCTTCCGGTGTTCATGTGGGTTTCGTCTGAGTGCTCCGGGTTTCCCCACAGGCCAAAGTTGCGCTATAGTTGAATTGGGTAAACAAAACTGGCTGTAGTGTATGAGTGTGTGTGTGTGTGTGTGATTGAATGGTGTATGAGTGTTTCTCAGTGGTGGGTTGTGGCTGGAAGGGCATCCGCTGCCTAAAACATATGCTGGTATAGTTGGCGGTTTATTCTGCTGTGGCGACCCCTGATAAATAAGGGACTAAGCTGAAATAGAATGAATGAATGAATTATTATTATTTAAATGCTGTTATTATCAAAATGTGAATAAATGTGCAGTCAACTTCTCCTTTCTCAGGTTTCATCTGTGAGATTGTCTACATGTAGTGTCTTGAGTGTGTGTTTTTATTTAATATGGAACGCTGCAAATGTATTTTGATAACAGATAAACTGTTTTCATTGTGTAATACGCTCTTCCAGTCAGAATACCATCTAGTCTCTCTCTAAACAGAAAATTCAAAATGAAAATAACAGACTTGTGTAAATTAGGGGATTTTTTTTTCTCTACCACGGCCCTCTCCAAGAACAATATTTCACTACCTTCACAGAAATCAGTGTAATTATATCTATTACAAAAAGATAATAATCAAATGGGAGCTCTGACTTACTGTTTGTATCTGACACAACATGACTGTACTGTAGCTGTACTCCAGGTGAATTATTATGAATTATTGCAAAACACAAAGGTATGCTTGAAAGAATTATTGGGTAACAAATGAATGCTCCGTGAGAAAGATAAAACAGATTATCACTGTTTAATTAAAAACTTAATTACAAACAAATGGATTATTCTCACGCATATTGTGTTGCTACACTAAACATAGACTGCTAACATAACAACCATACAACAACACCTTTTTAAGAGGACAGTACAGACCAAAAGTTGACTCTACAGTATGTCTTTAAATATTTAAAGATACTGATACCAACAGTAGGCAACCCAAAGATCGGGCTCTCTGATGTTTTTGTACTGTGTTTTTGCACATGCTGGAATGGAAAATGTGAGCATATAGTATTTGATGGGCTGACACTAAAACAGGTTATGCAAGCGTGTTGTGCAAGTGAACATTCCTTCGCCAGCCACAGGATAGTAATTAACCGAACACACTGGCCTTTAAAGCAAATCCCCCTCTCTTTATAATCTGAGCATTATTATAATACTGTCTCAGGGGATTTAGAAAAATCAACATCCATGATTACTGTGAGACATCTTCAAGCTTTCCTTTAAACAAAGATAATTATGGCTGTATATAGGATACAATTTAGATATAAATGCTGTATTTATTCTGCATGTTTTTGGTCATAATTTTCCTCTGAAGGCAGAATAAGCATTATAGTAATAGTACTCAGAAAATTAATAATTTGCCGTTAATTTACTCATTAATAGGCAATATAAGATTTTGTTGAAGGTTAAATAATTATTTTAAAGCTGAATCCATGATCATGGTAATTTATAAAAAGTAGTCAACATCCATAATAACTGTGAGACATCTTTAAACTTTCCTTCAAAAAAAAAAAAAAGATAAAAATGAGTTTGAATTACTTTAACTATGTCAATATATAGTATATAACATATAATCACATGGTTCTGATGATGTGCGGAATTCAGATGGAGGGCATGAAGTAAAAAATGAATGTGAGACATAGAGGAAAGTACGTATTTTTGAGATTTATACCATATTTCAAAGGAGATATAAAAAAGAAAATAAGCACATATGTTGGACATGATCCTTATATCATGAAGAGGGCTGAGTTTTCTACTGAACTAAAATATATTTGCCTATATAATATAATAAGAAAGAACCAAATTTCCTACCACAGCTATGCTGATGACACTCAGATCTACTTAGCCTTACTGCCTAATGACTACAGCCCCATTGACACCCTCTGCCAATGCACTGATGAAATTACCAGTTGGATTTTCCAAAACTTTCTTCAGTTAAACAAAGTGAAAACTGAAGTTATTGCGTTTGGGAGCAGAAATGAGGTTCTCAAGGTAAATGCATAGCTTGGCTCTAAAGGTCAACAACAAATAAGGTTGAGAATCTTGGTGTGACTCTGGAGTCAGATCTGAGTTTCAATAGTCATGTCAAAGCAGTTAGTAAATCAGCATACTATCATCTCAAAAACATTGCAAGAATCAGATGCTTTGTTTCCAGTGAAGATTTAGAGAAACTAGTTCATGCTTTTATCAGCAGCAAGGTTGATTACTGTAATGGCCTCCTCATGGGCCTTCCCAAAAAGACAGTCAGTTACAGCTCATCCAGAACGCTGCGGCCAGGATTCTGACCAGAAGCAGGAAATCAGAGCACATTACACCTGTCTTCAGGTCTTTACACTGGCTCCCAGAAACATTCAAAATAGATTTTAAAGTAGTATTACTTGTCTATAAATCACTAAATGGCCTAGGACCCTAAATACATTACAGATATGCTTACTAAATACAAACCTAATAGAACACTCAGGTCTTTAGGATCATATAAACTAGAAATTCCAAGAGTTCAGTCAAAGTAGGGAAAATCAGCTTTCATGCCCCTCACTGTTGGAATCAGCTTCCAGAAATGATCAGATGTGCTTGGGCATTAGGCACATTCAAATTGAGACTAAAAACACATCTGTTTAGCTGTGCCTTTACTAAATGAACACTGTGCTACGTTCGACAGATCACACTACTATGTTTTTCTCTTTTTAATACGTTTTTTTTAAATAATTTGTATTATTTGTTTATATTTTTCTTATACTTGTCTCTTTTACTCCTGTTTATGTAAAGCACTTTGAATTGCCACTGTGTATGAAATATGCTATATAAATAAACTTGCCTTGCCTTGTCATCGATGCGATACATACTGTATAATTACGTTACATGAAATACTATACATAAATACTATGTATATTGTTTGGAAGCATACTATAGATAATTACTTGAATTAAACTGTCGTAGTAATTATACTGTTGCTGTGGTACAACACAACTGTAGTAATAAATTATTAGGCTTCAGTTTTCTACACTATAATTACAATGCACCACAGTTTACAATAATGTTACAGTATTTATTACAGTTTATTAGTTTACTATGCTACAGTATTCTGTAGCATTCAGTAACAAAGAATTGTACACATTATACACTTAACAATGTGGTTCAAAAACATGTATTACTATAGATTCCCCCATGCGTATATCTTCCAGACGTCACGACATAACAGATGAAAGCATACAAATGCATGGATGCATAGTCTACATTTTTATTTACTTATTTATTTTTGTAAGAAGGAAAGTGCTCCACAATAATAACCGTCTAGTTTTTTCGGAAGGGTTGAATTTCTTTTTTTGTTCTGTCGATGAACTTAACATCAACAAACATCCACTGCTGCTGTGCATATAGGTGTTAACGTTACGATTGTTTATTCCACCAAATCGCTAGTAAAAACATGGATTATTGCAAAGCAAAACAGAGATTTGCTATTTGTATATTTGTATATTTGCATTCACTACTTTTAAAATATATTTATTACCTTTTTTTTTTTTAGTCCTTTCTCTGTAATTCTGTTGCACTGTAGAAGCTCTGTCACGAAAACAAATTCCTTGTATGTGTGAACATACCTGGCAATAAAGCTTTTTCTGATTCTGATTCTGAGATTTCATTGCAGCGATTACATGGCAGGGTGCGTTATTTATATTTTTCTGAATTATGTATAATTGTGGTGTTGTTTGTATTTGATTTTTATATAGCATTAACATATTTATACACATAGTTAGGCCATATATAATCTTTATTGGTGCTGTCAAATTAATTATCACTTTCAAAAAAAATTTTGGTACACATAGATGTATTGAAAAAAGATTTTATTACATGCTGCCTTTTCTTCCGTTCCGTTCCGTTCCATTCTACCCTAACCCTACCCGTTTCTTGAACTTCCCCTACTTTATGAGCTACAACTTTTGAAGTTCTATAAAAGCTGTTTGGCATGTCTTATTTTGGCTGATTTAAACAATTATAAACAACATAAAACAGAATTATTTTGATGTTCTGATAGCGATCCTATGTAATAGAACCACTCCCTGTCCTTCATCTGAATTTCAAGCGTCATCAATGACGTCATGTGAAAACAACCTATAAGATATGATTTAGATATAAATACCTATATTTATATTTATACTGCTTATTTTTGTCATAATATTCATAAACAATAAGCATTAAAGGGAGAGTTCTCAAAAAATGGAAAATTTGCTGTTAATTTACTCATAGGCAATCTGAGATTCTTCAGTAGAACTATAAAAACCTTTTTTTTGCTGAAACCTAGATAATTCATATGGTAAATCATAAAATGTGAATAAAACTAATATTGGTGTAAATAATGTTCACACTAGTATGGTCCTCATACGACCTTAATGTATCATCAGGATTCACAGGTATTAATCTGTATGTCTTTTTCAATGCTATCTCACGCCAATTCGTAACTTTTTTTAATGGCTAATTCGTACATCTCATTAGTACAATTTAGTTTGATTTTCTCATCCCCCAATGATGATTGTTTTTTTTTTGTACGACTGAATTTGTATGAATTAGCCACTAAACTGACAAAATGTAAAACAGATGTTTTTTTTTTATTGTTGTTTTTTATTTACTCAATAGCTGTTAACATTATTGCAAGAACCAACATGCACATCTTGGATGGTGGACTTCCCTGCCGCTATATTGGTTTATATTAGCTGTCAATCACGCAAGACTTTCCACTGTCAGAAAACAGGGAGCTTTTAAGAGCGCCAGCCAAGATCCATCGAGTGTTTTTGGAGAAGGTGCCCGAATCTCGATGCATTGCATACACTGCGTGTTTATCACAAATGTTCGCTAAATGTAAAATCTAACACTGTACACATCATCGCCAAAGAAGCTCACCTTTACTAAATTTAAACTGAATCTGCGGCTCATAACAAAGAATGGTATTTGCGCCGGTGGTCATCATGTGAATCCTGCTCTGCTTGCTCTTATATTTGGTCGGCGGACTCGCCTGCTTTTCCACAAACACAGAAAAATGAAAATCACCGCATAACGAGACTGAGCATTTACAATGACACAAACCGAAAACAAAACTTTTAAAGAGTGGTAGAAGTGAGACTTTTCTTCCTTTCTTTGGTCCATTCTTTCTTGAGATGTATATTATTTTTCTATTTACTAATGACTGCTTTGCAGCTTTCAGCATGGGATTGAATGATTTATAATAATCTTACGTTTGTTTTGTAGCAGAAATATGACAAATGGCAATAGTCAAAAATACATTGTATGGGTGAAATTTATAGATGTTTTTATGCCAGAAATCATTTGAGTATTAAGAACTTTCAAAAAGATATTTGTAATTCTAGGAACTTAATTTGAACAACTTTTTTACACACTTCAGATACCTGATTGTCAAATAGTTGGCCAAATATTTTCGTATACTAACATTCATATATCACAGCTTTTTATTCATCTTTTAGATAATTTATAAATTAATTAATTCATTTTTCTTCAGTTTATTTCCTTTATTCATCAGAGGTTGCCACAGCGAAATGTCAACTTATCCAGCATATGTTTTACACAGTGCATGCCCTTCCAGCTGCAACCCAGTACTGGGAAACATCCATACACACTCATTCACACACATACACTACAGCCAAGTTTATTCAATTCACCTATACCACATGTCTTTGGACTGTGGGGGAAATCGGAGCATCTGGAGGAAACCCATGCCAACACGGGGAGAACATGCAAACTCCAGAAAGAAATTCCAACTGACCCAGCCGGGACTCGAACCAGCGACCTTCTTGCTGTGAGGCGACAGTGCTAACTATTGAGCCATCGTGCCGCACCTGATCCATAAATATTAATTTAAAAATACTGACCCTTACAATCAAGGGTAACCATTTTTTGTGGCATTCATTTTATTCCAATATTGGACATCATTCAGACTGATTAATAAAATAGTACATAGACAGAATACACCCTTGTTCTCATGTTATTCAGTCACTCAGACAGCCTGTCAATGTCAGAGCCAATTAAAAGCCAGAACAATTAGGAAAATGCTTTACTGCTGACCTGAAGAGCATGAGAAGGTCATCTGAGGGGAACCGATGTCGAACCACAAGACGTTTGAAGTCTGACACTATTATCAATCTGGAGTGACCAGGCACTGATGAAAGCCTTCGATTTGACCTGGCTCGCCATGCACAGGTAATGATGCCGTCTTTTATCTTCAGATACCCGTTTTGGATTAAAGGATGGCCTGGTGTGAGTGCCAGCTTCCTACACAGTCTCACACAAGAAAAGTGCCTCTGTGCAAGCACAATTCAGTTTCATTTAATTGCTACCTCTTTAAGTTCTTATTGACTGAGCTCAGATGGTTTACTAGTTCCATTGATTGAAGGCAAGGATGGAGAACATGGGTGAAAAGAGCTAAATTGTGAAGCTGAAAGCGTGTAGATTAAAGATGTAAATTTCTGGTGATTGGCATCAAAGAATCAAAACAGATGCTGCTGAAGGGCATTGGAATAGCACAGTGAAGGATCCACTTCAGTAATTAACTTGCATTTTTTGGCGCTTGCAGATCTCAGTTATGCATTTTTTGACATTCACTTTCAATGGGCGTCAAAATTAATTACACTAGATCTTGGGGCTGACAGTTCTAGAGTTTTTGGAAAAGCAACACATTCAAGGAAAGGTTTAACTTTTACAATGTTGTAAAGCACTGGAACTTTTAATGTTTATAAAATTTGTTCCTAACAGACTGTCAGTTTGCATTATATTTGAGATCCATCCCGGGTTGTTTCATCAGTAGGTGGCGACAAATAACTTAATGAGTCATTCATTCATTCATTCATTTTCCTTCGGCTTAGTCCCTTTATTCATCAGGGGTTGCCACAACAGAATGAACCGCCAACTATACCTGCATTTGTTTTATACAGTGGAGGCCCTTCCAGCTGCAACCCAGTACTGGGAAACACCCATACACTAACATTCACACACACTTCGGCCAATTTTGTTTATTCAATTCACCTATACCATCCGCTTTGGACTGTGGGGGAAACCGGAGCAAACCCACGCAAACATGTGAGAACATGCAAACTCCACACAGAAATGGCAACTGACCCAACCGGGATTCATAGCAGCAAACTTCTTGCTATGAGGCGACAGTGCTAACTACTGAGCCACCATGCCGCCCCACTTAATGAGTCATTATTGAGTGAGTCAAAATTCTTCAAAAAGCATGTTACATTAGTTATATCACAGTACTACACTTAGAAAAATATATGACAGAAATAAGTGTTACGCTACTCCAAGAGGAATTTTTAAGTAATGGCTTCTTATTTATAATGTTCTGTAGCATTGGGATTTTTCAGTGTTTATATAATTTGTGTCATGTGTGATTATACATTCCTGACAGACTGGATCATCAGGTGGTGACAAATAATTTAATCAGACTTTATGAGTCAGTGCCCTTGTTTACATACATAATGCAATTATAATGGGGTTTTGGCAATTTTTCAAATAAAATTTACCTAATGGAAATTTTTTCAACCAGATGAATGCGATTGAGCTCATATTAAATTGTGGCACATGCCGATTTTAACCAAAATATGTGAACGCCTAAATGACTGAATGAGAAATGACAGTACAAAACTCTCAAAAAGACCTATGGTGAAAAATCGTTTGAGAAATTGATTCTGCATCGATTCTCAGATTTTTAAGTACGTTGCCATTTTCTTGATTTGATTCGGTGGTTCATTTTGAACAGCAGATGGCGCTGTATGCTTTGCAAAAACACACGCACGCACGCACGCACACACACACACACACACACACACACACACACACACACACACACACACACACACACACACACATTGCTTGCTGCGGTGGATGGCGGAGGGGTGTCGCGAACGAAAGCAAAGAGGATTGGGGAGTCGCGGAAGAAAGTGAAAGTGAATAGCGGACGGGGGAGGAGGGCGGTTGACACCGGCACAAATTAAGCCCTGCCTAGGCTATACCACGTTTTTGGACTTGTCGGGGAAACCGGAGCACCCAGAGGAAACCCACGCGACCACGGGTAGAACATGCAAACTCCACACAGAAATGCCAATTGACCCAGCCGAGGCACCAGCGACCTAAAAGTAAATTCTAAGAGTTCAGAATGACGTGTGTTTACATTAATCTTGAATAAAAGTATAAAAGCCAACTTACATGACTCAGTTGAACACACGTGAAGTGCTCATCCTCATGAGCATTTGAGTGTATGTTAGAAACTACCCAAAGCGCCATCTGCTGGTAAAAACTAAGCTCAAATTTGACCAATCGATTGAAGAGAAAATAACGAATATCTCTGAAACGATGCAGTATTGACTTTACAAATAAATTTTCACCTCAACTTTACTCTCAGATAGATACACAGCAGAAATGGTAAGCATAATGCAAAGTAAGCAGTTCTAAATGTACCATTGAGTTGTAGTTAAGTAGCGAGTCATTGAATCCTTCACTCAAACAATTAGTTCAAAAATGCTTATTCAGACTGTCAGAGTCACAGCTTCCTGTTATTATATCAGCTCTAAATGGTAGTCTGTACTCTAGTCAGCACTATTTTTTTATTTATCTAAGTGTTTTCTTTTTGTCTCCACACCAGGGCCTTTGTGTGGTCAAGGATAATTACATTTCTCTTGTCTCCTGTGCTCTGTGTTGTGTTTGTTGCTCTTGTTGTTGTGATTTTCTATAGTGTACAGTTGAAGACAGTCTTCCCGTGAAATTTTAAATCTTTTAAAAAGAAATTTGTAAGTGATGTTTAACAGAGCAAAATTTTCACAGCATTTCCAGTAATATTTTTTTCAGGAAATAGGTTATTAATTTTAAGGTCAATATTATTAGCCCCCTTAAGAAATTATTTATTTCTACTGGCTGCAAAACAATGACTTGCCTAATAAACCAATTGATAAAAAAATAAGTCTTATTTCTTCTAATTTGGCAGGAATAAAAGCAATTTAATAAAAAAAAATAATTTTAAGGTCAATATTTTTAGCACAATAAATTATTTATTTAGATTTGCTGAAGAAAAACTATTTGCCTAATTAACCAAATGTTTTGAATAAAATATCTCACTTACAGCACATGGCAAAAAGAATTAAAATTAAAGGGCCATTCAATTCATACAAATTGTATTACCACCCAAAATAAAATCTGTGACAATTTGTGAATCATCAAGACATATTACAGTATGTGCATATTATCACAAGGTTCATAGCTTCCGTTAAGCATCTTTATCATATAGCCAAAGTGTCTCAGTGGTTTCCCCTCCTTGGGCTGAACACTGGCTTTCCAAAAACACAATAATGTATATTTAGCTTCTCAGATAAGCATGACTAAGGAAGACTAATCTGTAAGAAGCAGCACACTCCTAAGTGTGTGTGGGTGTGTGGGATGGCATCTCAATGGCCGGAAGTGTTTAAACCTTCGAAAAAAACCTGATGCATAAATTCTTCATATGAGAAAGGGACACAGTCAAAAAAGAGATTTATTTTTATAACTAATATTTTTATTGTTCCAAATAAAATAGTTACCTGGAGAAAACTATATAATTATATGTAAGGTACCATAACATATTAAACATATTAAAGCCTGTATATGAAAACTAAATAAGTTTAAAGGTATTTAAGAGATATCGAAGTTACAGCGCAACAAAAAATGTAAACCTCCAACTGAGCTAAAAATATCATTTGGAATAAAATTGCAATATGATGTTGGGTTGTTAAAAAATGTCTTTAACCACTTAATTTGAAATAAATTATTAAGTGTGGAAAAATTCACTAACTTAAAAGTGCCCATGGCCTGATCAGCTAGCATAACTTTTAGCATATATTTTTTAAATTAGGTGAGTTTTACAGTTCTAAACA
>CAIGQZ010032461.1:10239693-10252579 GCA_903798205.1 Danio tinwini | reverse complement strand
TAAGTAATATATATATATATTAGATATATTTTATATAAAAAAATATATATATATATATATATCAGGAAAGAAGAAAGAAATAAGAAAAAGTTCTACTCTTCTAAAATACTAGAATAAATGAAGGGTCCATCTTCTTTATGTGATCTAAAACAAGTTGTCAAGATAAAACATTTCAGTACAACCTCTTACAGAATATTGGATTTTTTCTAAGGTCAAGTGGTGTAAAAGTTTCATAAGCCATTGCTTAAAGGTTGGAGAAAATGTTCCTTCTATTTGAGCGATATTAACCTTCTAGCTAGATATTAAATGTTTTTTATTGCATTATGTCAAAATATTATGGCATCATAATGATCACAAAAAGTTTCAAAAGTTCCTTAAACTGCTAAAAAAGTTGGGTCTTAGCCTTAGATGTCATGCCTATGGACTATTTGTTAACTGTCTAAGGCATAACAAACACAAAATGAATAAATACTTCAGGTGTTCAAAAGTATTGTGACATTCACAGCAAAGACACTTGGTATAAATGAAAACACGCTCATCTTTTACTGAACAGACATCAACTTAAACATGACACTTAACAAAATACACTGTGATTGGTTGTTTCACATGTCAGTCAAACATCTGTTGACCAAAGTAAGCTTGGACGGAGACCTTCTTTCATCAAGCTAAAGGTTTGACAATGCAAGACTTTAAAAGAGTCATTTAATAAATTACTGATTGAGAATCCTTTTTGACACTCTTTAGCATTAAATAAGTAAACCACAATGCCAGTATTTTGTGTACATGTACTGTATGTATGCATTTATTAATGCTGTATCCCCAACTCACCTTCACATACTCCATTTCTCAGCTGGTAACCACTTGAACACAAGATCAGCCTTTCGCACACAAATCCTCCTACTGTGTTCACACAGCGCTCATCTGTTCGACAGGTGTGTGTGTTCGTCACACACTCATTCACATCTGCAAAACACAAGGACAGCATTATTTTTCAGAGCTCCAAAATATAACATCCTCATCCTCATCCTCACACACAGCCAGAGACACAATGGACAGTTACAACCACAAAATCCTGGAATGGAGAAGCTGAAGTTGGTGGAAAAGTAAGCAGGTGAGACATAAGTGTGAAAAAAGAGAGATGTTGAGTGTTTCTGTAAGCTGTGGCACATTTTGCTACTCATTCTTTAGTGCCAGTGCTGTGGTGAACTGTCAAGATCTTGAGTTGGCCAGATATATTAAAGGCAATAACTCTGTACTATGTTGAAAAAAGAAATGGCTAAACAATATTGGAAAGCGAGCATGGCCCAAAGAGAGGAGAAAATAATTACTTGAAGCTTAGACAATGGCTGATTTGTGGGCCAAGGAAAGGATTCAATCTGTCATGTTATTGCCAGAGCAAATAATTTCAGGCGACCGGGTGGAAATGTTTGTGCTTTCTCCTACATGGCCACATTAGGACAGAAGAGAAAGGATTACATGGTACCTTATCTGTTCCACACGACAGCTGCTAACATCACAGAAGAGACAATGGATTTCAATTGTGGGATTTTTTTTTTTCGTAGATGCTCAAACTTTTGGATAATAACAGACTTACATTTCCAGAAGAGAAAACTTCAGAATCAAAAACTGTTGTCATGACAGTGACCAAAAGTTGTTGTTGAATCTTTGTTGAATCTTGTTTTCAGGCCGCAGCACATAATAATCCTGCAAGCACGGTGTAGTGTAGAGGTCTGGCTATACATGTTTAAATTATAAACACCACCATAAAAATAAATGAACTGTCCACTTGAAAATTATCAGTTTGTCTGGATTTACTGTTTTTTGAAGGTATAGGTTTGTATTTCTCCATTTAGAACAGGAGTGTCCAAACTGGGTCCTGGAGGGCCGGTGTCCTGCTGAGTTTAGCTCCAACTTGCTTGATTAACTGGTTCAGGTATGTTTGATTAGGGTTGGAGCTAAACTCTCTAGGACCGAGTTTGAACACCCCTGGTTTAGAAGATGCTTCTATCCAAAGCGACTTACAAATGAGGGTAAAGAAGAACTTCAAATCATTGAGTTCTTGTAACAAAGTGTTTGTAGGAAAGGGTCTGGTGCATTCAGAGAGAAAAGAGTAAAAAGTGTTTCCTAAGGTTTATTAAGCCCACCAACTTATGTGCACACTCAATGTACAATGTTTTCCCAGGTACATGCTCTCTCAGAAATAAAGGTACGCAAGCTGTCACTGGGGTGGTACCTTTTCAAAAGGTACACATCTGTACTTGAAGGGTCCATATTGGTACCTCAAAAGTATATATTAGTACCTACAAATTTTTAAGAGGAACACTTTTGCACTTTTAAGGTACTAATATGTACCCTTGAGGTACTAATATGGACCTTTTAGGCACAAATTTGTACCTTCCGAAAAGGTACCACCCCAGTGACAGATTGCATACCTTTATTTTTGAGAGTGTGGAGTGTTTATATGAAAGCGTCTGGTGCATATGGAGAGGAAATTAATTAAGAATTTTCTTTTGATTCAGTAAAGATCAGACTGTGTGTGTAGCTGTGCACTGTAGTAATTCACAATATAGAAATGTGACTGCATTTACTATAATAGAAAGCTAATTCACACTAAATCATTTATGCACTATTTAGTGCACTATGGTGCACTATTTAGTTTACCATATACACTGTCAAAAATATTTGTTTATTAACAGATTCTGTATTTTGTGATTCACAAGTTGTTTTCCATTTATTAAGTTGTGAATTGCATTATGGGATGTTGATTGCTGCTCTGTCGACTTTTGATGTTGAAAATTCAACTCAGTTCAACAGTTAAACAAAGTGACTTTTATTGACATTTTAGTAGTTTGAAATAATATAATGAATAAGACTGTAAAATAACAGAAAATTTACTGGATGTTTATTACTAGAGTTTTGTAGCGTAATATACACTAATGGTAATGGTAACACCAACTAGACAATATATCAATTTAAACTACAAAAAATGTTTATAAAAGTAACTTTTTCAAACTTTTTTTTAAGGTTAAAATTTGTCGGAAGAAAGATTAAAGTCCCATAATGCAATTCAAATGCATTAATATACAGGAAAAAAAAGAATATATATGAAACAAAATATGAAAAACTGCTAATTTATGGATATTTTTACAGTGTAGAAATCAGTAATTTTGCAAATAAGTACTTCAGCTGCAACTTCAGCATCTATTTATAGTGTTGAAGTCTGATTCTTCAGATTTTACATAGCATTTAATTGTAAAGAAAATTTGACGAGAAACTGCCATGCAGAGAGTGATCACATCAGAATCATTAGACCACACTGTTGGAAGTAAGAGACTGTAAGGTTTAAACATCTATTCTAAACATGGATTTTGTCATTGTTTTGGAGTATAGATAAACCTAATATTTAATATATTCATTAAACCTAGGCAAACCAAAATACACTGGGGAAAAAAAGCTATCTAGAAATATGAAAATACGTACAATGTATGTTCAATGTTGGGAAAAGTTGAGAGAAATGGGGAGAAGGTTAAATAAAGGAGAGATGGCTTACAAATTTGTTGTACCTCACTTACACAGAAAAAACTTCCCTCATCCTTCACTGTCCAGCCAAACAAAGTGCAAGCTGAAATCAAGCTATTGGTTGTGCCAGCTGAGCCAGTTGGGATTAATGAAAGTCAAACGCTTACTGACTGCTCAATTTCTTTGATTTGCAACTCAGCAATTTTACTGTTATTCTTGATATTTTTAATATGAAAAAACTAAATAATGTTTATTCTTTCATTCATTTTCCTTCGGCTTAGTCAATTTACACTAAATTGATTGCCAGAAAACAAACAAACTTTAATCAAATTATTTAAAAAGTATTTTCTTTAGAAAGTATGTTTCAATTTTTTAAGTAAATAATAGGACATCTTATAAGTCTATTTCCAAATATATATAGATACCAACATGTCTTTACCTCATTCAATATATATTTGATTAACCAAAACTCTAAAATAGTTTCTCTAAAATATCCTCTTTTAAGTCCATTCATGACACACCATTTGAGTAAATGATGGCAGAATCTTTTTTTTAAATGGACTAGACCTTTATGTCCCATAGACTAGTTCTCTGCAAAATGAGATCTTTTTAAAAGGTTCCTACTTTCAAATGCACATTATTTAGTTTTATAAAGCACAGAGAAAACAGCTTTGACACCTTCTTGCAGTCTGTAGCAGATCCAGCATAGAAGTGTCAACAAGCCGCCTCATCAACATACACAAGCAGTGGCACTTATTCAAAAAATTGGCTTTATCATAACAATATGGCGCTCTGAAATGCATTAGAGGATATGCATGGGATGAATAATGTATTTCTGGGAGTGGGTTAGTGCCTTTGCAAAGGGATGTGACTGCAGTGAAGCTATTAGGATTATGGTCTGTGAACATTATTTCAACAACGTGATTGATAAGAGTTGAGATGAAAGAGAGACGATGGCCATCTGAGATGGTGGTCAATTTATATTTACATTTTTCTCTAAATTTAAATGAAGTGTTGTGATTGCAAAAATACATTTAAATAAACCTATTATATATACAACTCAAGCTTAAATAAAACACTTAAAAATATGTATGAATACTATAATATTACCAAAATGACACTTTTAAGAGTTTTGTGTTAACACTCATGTTTGTAGACATCAATGCGTTAAATTAATCTTTTAGAAGAATGAAACAATATAGATTAAACATATAATGGTCACACTTTAAAATAAGGTTACATTGGTTTGTGTTAGTTGATGTATTTACTAACTTGAATTAATAAAGAACAATACATGTACAGCATTTATTAATCAACATCTACTACTGCATTATTAAAATTAAAATTCATATTTGTTAACACACTGTGATGTACTGTGAGTTAACATGAACTAACAATGATCAACTGACACTGACGTTAACAAAGATGAATTAAGACTGTAATAAATGTATTGATTAATGTTTGTTCATGTTAGTAAATACATGATCTAATACAACCTTATAATGTAGTATCACCCAAAAAGATGCATAAGTTTAACTGCATAATAATTAATGTATGTATTATTATTTTTAATGTATATTAATAACAATGTATTTACTTTACTGTATGTATAATAAAAATAATACACAATTAACAATAAATACATTTTAAATACTACTAATACTCCTACTACTACTAGTCTACTACTACTATACATCTTGGGTTTTAAGTATAACACCAAACAAAGCATGCTAGTTTGAATGCAAGAAGACAATAAACAAAAACTATTAAACAATGCCAGAACTTTTTGCTGCACTGTTCCTTTAAGGGCATAGGCTGACAGTTTAACATGCATGCACATTATTGTTTACTCCTTTAATCATTCTGAACCTATCAAAAAAAACATTTAAAAATGCCAAAATGTGAAAAATGACCTATAATTTTTAAAGCCTACTCCCCCTCTTTTTTTCGTCTAGCTGCACTGCAAGATCTCTGCTTGGTTTAGTATTCGATCCAAGACTCCCATTAACTAAGAATAAAACAGTTTAGTAACAGATCGAGATGTTTGCGTATGCTCGCCACTAATGCCTGCTCTGTTTTGGTTATGTCTGGAAAGAAGGCAACACAAATTCAACATGGTCCTGCAGCTTCTGGTGAGACGTCTGAGCAAACTTACCCAAAATGCAACCGCGTGTACAGTATGTGAGTTGGTTATGAGAGCATGCTGATGAGTTTTTTTTTTTTTTGCATTAGTGAGTGTTTATCTGGGCAAGCGATGGACCAACATGCCTCAATAATATGCATGAGGCTGAAACAATCCCACGGTGCCAGTTGAAACTTCTTACCCACACAATCTCTATTGTGGTTGTGAATAAAGCCCTCATGGCACATCTCATTGAGCCGCTCACACTGGTAGGAGCCATCGTGGTTCTTACACACCTCGTCCAGGGAGCAATTGTGTCTGCCGTTCAGGCACTCATTCACATCTATGGTATACATGAAACATGACAGTTTAGGTGGAGGAAAAATAAATAATCTGAGGGAAATAATTTAAGGCAAATACATATGTAACACTAAAATATTGCACAAAATCTTGTTTTTAACTTCTCATGTCTATGTTTGCTCTATGTGTTACTTGTGGAAGCTTGTTTCAGCTTAAAATATAAAAATAAATATAATGTTAGGACATTTTAATTTAAAAATTCAGACTTTTTTCTATTTTCTATTTGAATTCTTCACTTAATTTGCACAATTCGAACATTACTTCTCAATTTTTTTTTCTTCTCAGAATTGTGAGATATGAAATTACAATTGTACGCTTGGAACTTAAAATCCACAAAAAAAGCCCCCTGATTTTTACCACGTTTTCAGATTTTACTGCATTCTCTCCCTGTTATTTACTTGTTTATTTTATTTTTTAGCTTTTGTTTACCTTCTTTCTGAAACTGTTCTTAATCAGACTCGAACCCCATTGTCATGCTCATTTCAAGTCCGCCAACATACATGTTGATCTACTGGAAAAACTGGTAGCAGCGGAAAAGCCGTCCATATGAAGATAAAAGAAAGAGCGTCATACTGCCCCGTAACATTCATTTTAAAGATCAAATGCAGCCATACGTTGCTCGGGCTACATAATTAACAATCTTCAAAAATGTATATAAGGTTACGTTTTCAGAATGAGCCTGTTGCACAATTGCATGAAATAAACATGTATTATAAAAAATTTTTGATTTCTACAATTCTTCTTGCAATTGCAAAATTTTAAGTCTTAGAAGTGTTATTTTTTTGCTTCCAACTCATTTTATATGTTATAGTTTTTAACTCATTTATATGTCTCAGATATAATGCTTATTTACGTACAGTTGAAGTCAGAATTATTAGCCCCCCTTTAATTAATTAAATTTTTTTTATATTTCCCAAATGATGTTTAACAGAACCAGGAAATTTTCACAGTATGTCTGATAATATTTTTTCTTTCTGAAAAAGTCTTTTTTGTTTTACTTCGCCTAGAACAAAAGCAGTTATTTATTTTTTATGAACCATTTTAAGGTCAAAATTATTAACCCCTTTAAGCAATTTTTTTTGATAGTCTACAGAACAAACCATCATTATACAATAACTTGCCTAATTACCCTAACCTGCCTAGTTAACCTAATTAACCTAGTTAAGCCTTTAAATGTCACTTTAAGCTGTATAGAAGTGTCTTGAAAAATATCTAGTCAAATATTATTTACTGTCATCATGGCAAAGATAAAATAAATCAGTTATTAGAGATAAGTTATTAAAACTATTATGTTTCGAAATGTGTTAAAAAAAAAAACTCTCACCGTTAAACAGAATTTGGGGAAAAAAATAAACAGGGGGCATAATAATTCAGGGGGGCTAATAATTCTGACTTCAACTGTATCTATATAGTGGTGCTTCTTTGTAACAAATTGTAAAACTTTATAGTATTTTCTGAGTGAAAATTGTTTTTGAACAATTGTTTTAGGCAGTGCAGGCCACCTCCACCATCCAAGTCATGCAGCCTTTTTACGAGGTGTGAGATCATATCAGGTTTTGTTTCTAATACTGAGTTTTGCTCTCAATTAATCACCCATTTTATTGTTCTTCAAAGTGGGATTTCTTTGTGGCGAAATTGCATGCATGTGTAACTTTATGAATCAATAACACTTAATGGTTACCACGTGAATATGGCTTATAAAGACATACAGATGCTCTTGAAACACCATAGAAAACTTGCATACACTGTCTTTGGAAGTGTAAACGTCCATCATAAATTGAATGAAACTTAATACTACAACATTTCATTAAAAAAAAATATCCACTTTCCTGCACACTGTGACTTAAGTCTTTGGCTCCACAGCAAGGCCAGTCTAGCTTGATTTTGTTACTGCCAAAGCAAAATCAAGGTTTCTGCCCACCCACTTTCAGCATATGGGAACGTTTGACAGAGAGAAACAGAAAGAGAGAGTGAAATAAACTCTTTAAATACAGAGATAACTCAGCGGTGAAAACTGCCCTCTCGGCTGAAGCCATTCTATTATATTCTCCCTTAAACTGTCCTTACATCCAGAAAGTGCACTGATTTATGGAACCTGTCTGCTGAATTACAGGAAGATGATGTAAAATTTAACATTTAGGAAAGCTGCATTTTACTCAAACAAACATATTAATTGTTGTTAAATGTCATAAGGTACAACAAAAAAAAATTGAAACGACTGGTTGTTATTTCTATATCCATATTGTTTTTCATTGTCATATATTATCATTGTTTGTCAGATAATAGAATATGACCCAAGTGTAATCTTATGTAAAGGCCAAGGCAGATTATTTTCTGTCAAGCTGAATAATGTATAGCTAATAGTTTGGTCACAGTTGACAGAATTGACTCACCACTTATTGTTATTAATCCACATAATGTTTTGATACTCTCATCAACATTTAAAATGGTCAACCCAAGCTCTTCAACTGTTTTGCATTGCTATTAATTAAAAATATGGTCCCACTTTTTATTAAGTGGCCTGAACTAATATGTACTAACACTGAAAATATTAATTTGTTACAATGTACTTATTGTGTAAATACATGTTTTTATATTGTACTTATGCTTGATTAAATACCTGCATGTAATTACACAGTTGACAATCCCTTGCACCTTAACCCACTCCTAAACCTACCCACACCACCAAGGTTGTGGCTTATATGAAAGGCCTCTAAATTACTCTTATTTTACTAAAATAAAATATGATCATGCCTTAATTTTTTATTATTTAATTAGGACAAAAGTCAAAAGTCTTGCCACTTAACAGAAATAATGTACAGTATAGGTTATAAAGTCATGGTGCAGTGAAATTTTTTTTTATATTGTGTATGACTCCTACGACTGCATCTATACATCTCTGCAATAACTTAAATAACTTGTTAACAAAGTCATTTAGAATGGCAAATTAAAAGTTCTTGCAGAACTCCCTGGCTCAATAATGTTCATGTCTGGTGAGTGGCTGGCCAATCCTCGAGCACCTTGGCCTTCTTTGCTTTCAGGAGCATTGCTGTGGAGGCTGAAGTATGAGAAGGAGCACTATCCTGCTGAAGAATTTGCCCTCTCCTTTGGTTTGTAATGTAATGGGCAGCACAAATGTCTTGATACCTCAGGCTGTTGATGTTGCCATCCATTCTGCAGCTCTCTCGCACACCCCATACTGAATGTAACCCCAAACCATGACTTTTCCTTCATCAAACTTGATTGATTTCTGTGAGAATCTTGGGTCCATGCGGGTTCCGTTCAGGGATCACACATTTTTACTACAAAAATTATTTTCCAAGATTTTTTCAAGACTTTCAACTAAATTTTCATGACCTAATGTTTCATGCAATGTCTACATATGCATGGAAAAAGAAAAACAATGCATGTTTAAATTTATTACAGCATATTGTTAAACATGCAACAATCTATTTAGTTTCAATTTATATTTATATCTATGTAAAATTGATTTAGATAATGCTTTCATCATACTAATAATATAAGAGTATGTGATTGGCCAAGGACAGAAATTAAGTATATGACCTATATTCAAGTATACAAATATCTGTTTTCCATGACTTTTTCAAAACTTTGTGAGTTTTTCTGTTTTTCCAAAACTTTTCCAGGCTTGGAAAATGCATTTTCCAGGTTTTCCATGACAATATGAACTCTGTCCATTAGGTCTTCTGCAGTATTTGTGATGATTGAGGGTGCAGTTCAGCAGATGATTCATCTGAAAAATCTACCTTCTGCCACTTTTCTAAGTGATCAACTAGAAGTCAAGTTATTATTTGTTGCTCTTACAACTGAGATCGACAACAAGACTTTTGTCAGGTAGTGTAGGTTTACAGTATCAGCTGAACAATGAATTTTACTAGTACCCTCTGTGACCTGTATAGTATATAAAATGAAAAGACCTTCAAATCGTTCTTCTGCAACACATAACAGTACAGTAAATAAACATGTGGTAAAGCTGTCAGATCAGACAGGATGATGTACATGTGAGTCAGCCGAACTGTCGAACCCAGGGCTGAGGTCACTGTTTATTATTACAGTCCGGGTGAAGGAGAGTAATTGGTCATGGATCAGTGAAGCAGCAGCAAGCAGATCCGCAGGTAAGAATATGATGTTCATGCCATGAAAAATCACCCGTCATAATCCTCTGAGTAAAACTGCTATACATGAGCGATTTAGCAAAGTAAGGCATTGGTTAATGCGATCTGACAGTTTTATCAGTGATTTGTGACAGCAGCGTTGAGAGAGGAGTGTGTATATGTGTTGTTTTACATCTATTTCGAGTGCTTTACCTTCACAGGTGTGTCCATCGGGTTTCAGAAAGAATCCTGGAAAACAGGAACACTGGGCCAGTCCTCGAACCACAGTACACTTCTGAGAGCACAGCCCATTACCTGAAGAAAAAAGTAAAAGTTGGGAAATGCATCTGTCACAACATACATTACATTAAAAGGATAGTTCACCCAAAAATAAAAATTAAATTAACATTTACTTGTACCCTTCATAACACGATAAGCATATGAAATGAAAAGACCTTCAAACAAATCATCTGCAACACAGGTTGTGAACGATAGATAATACAACATAATTGATAATCCAGTGGGAAATTCAAGCCGTGTTTGTATTGGTAAATTCTCACTGTTTTATAGACTATGTTCACCTGTTTCTTGTTTGTTTCCATCTCAATGTATGTAATACTACCGGTTTCATTTGTTCATTGTCTGTTGTGTCATATCGATGTGCTCTATTTGTATGCTTGGATGTGCTTTCTGTCTGTTTTGACTTCTTTTGGTCATTTACAGTTTTTCTCCATTGGTTTGGCTCATTTCTCGAAACTGGAATTACATTCTCAAAAGAACATGGTCAAACCTCTAAACCACTTGGCAATTGTTCACAACAGAATAGATTTTTTCTCATTCATTTTATCAAATTGCAAATGTCTAAGTACATCTAGCCTACATTTAGCACAATTTGCAATTGAATAGATCTAGTTGATCTAAACTGAGAGTTGATTCTCAGTTCAATGGTTGTTCGCTCCAAAATGTGTCAGCGTCATTTCATTGTATAAGTCATCACATGCACAATTGTCTGTTCAGTTGTCAAAATTAGTCAAGAACATAATACCATGAATATCATATATGACTCCGTGGAACATTTGATACATTTATTACAGCAACTGGTAGTCAGGTAAAACTAGAACTTGACTAAAAAAGGAGGATTTTCACACATCTAAGATGACCAATAAAGCACTGTAGGCTACATATAATTTTCATTGTTTTTTGTTTGTGTGTTTATATTACAGTATAATATGCTGTACTTTTTATTCTGATGTATGTTAATTACTTTATGTGTGTTATTGATAAAAGTTACAATTTCATTGGCAGTATGAGTCCAATGTATGATGTCAATTTCAACACTATCTCACGGCAATTCGTAACTTTTTGATTTAGTGGCTAATTCGAATGAATCTCATTCATACAATTTAGTATGATTTGCTTATCCCCCAATGATGGTTGGGTTTAGGGGTGTGGTTGGGTGCCACGCCTCCATTTAAAAATTTTACATTTTCGTACAACTGAACACGTACCAATTAGCCACTGAACTGACAAAACATAAAATAGTTACATTTCCTCATGAGATCAGACTGAAAATCCTTATTTCTCATATATATTTTTTAATCTTATCAATTTATTTTATTTAGAATTTTACACAATTGCATTCTGTCAAAAGACAAAAAAAAAAAACAGTTCAGTAATCATTTAAAAAAAACTGGGCTAAAACTGAAAGGTGGACAGGATGGATATTTCAATTGTCCCTTTGTCATAGTGAAAAAACATCTAAACATTTTGACTTGCAGTGCTTACGCAATGCCAAAGGGACAAGTGTGGTTTATTTATAAACTAATTTCGAGAGGATCACTTGCTCATGATTGAACACAGCTGGTACAGCATTAACTCTGCATATTGCGCCAATCAGATGAACACTGACACATTATAAATTAACAGAGCTTTTTCCAGTCATCTTTGTTTGAAGAATCCCCCCTTCTACCCCTTCTCCTCCCCTTCTCCGTAGGGCGGCACGTCGGCCAGTGGGTAGCACTGTTGCCTCACAGCAAGAATGCCACTGGTCCGTTCCTCTCCGGGCCAGTTGGCGTTTCTGTGCGGAGTTTGCATGTTCTCCCCGTGTTCGAGTGTGTTTTCCCCAAGTTCTCCGATTTCCTCCCACAGTTCAAAGACAGGCACCATAGGTAAATTGACTAATCAAAATAGCATTCTAAGGCAACTCTTAGTCAGATATATCCCAGCAGTTCACAGTAGGGGAGTTCTCAAGACCCACCTGAGCTCAAACTCTGCTCTCGCCCTCCAAATGGGAGGGAGCTCCGGGCTCAAGGATATTCTGAGCTCAGGGCTCTCTCCCGGGACAGCATGCCAAACACGCTTATTACCAATCATCAGCTAAGTGTGAACTCTTGAAAGGATTTTGGGGGCACTGACTGTTTAAATGAGAAGGAAATTTAGTTTTGACACATGAATGAACAGTTTTGGGAAAGATAGCTATAGTGTTGTGCTGAACTGTAAGACAAGTTCTCTGTAAGTTTTGCAAAACAATCTTCGAGAATTGAGAATGTAATTCCAGTTTTGAGAAATAAGCCAAACCAATGGAGAAAAACTGTAATTAATTTCATACTGCTGAATATGACATATGCACCGGTATTCTTCCGGGTTGCAAGTTTTTCATTTTCAACGATGTGTGAGAGGGTATATATATATATAGTGTTGCAAAGCATGAAATGTAAAATACCTTATATATATATATATATATATATATATATATATATATATATATATA
>CAIGQZ010032461.1:10214986-10234693 GCA_903798205.1 Danio tinwini | reverse complement strand
ATAAGAAAATGTTCTGGGGGCACCACTGGATCTGAGGTGAACTATCTGCTGTTGCTTTCAGTAGTACGGCAGTATTTATAATTTAAAATGGCATTCAAACTCACACTGTTAGCACATGAGTAAATAAAGCACTGAATAAAAGCACATGAGGTATACTTAAGGTGATCACAGTTCATTCAGCTGCAAGAAACAGAAGCCACTTCTAATATATCAATTCGAGGTGTTGGTCAGAATAAAAACTCATTTCAATATGAAAAATATTCCTTCTATCGCATGCCGTTGCTTTAATTTAGAACACGACTTAAATCAGCCTTTAGACTCGATCGTCAGACTCACTCCTCAATCTGGCAACCTGCACTTGCCTTTGTTTTGATCCAGGAATGTAATACCTAGTTCAACCACTAAAATATTGAAAAATAGCAACAATTTCACAGATGGTCCAATCATTTTTTCTTCAACTTTTTAATAAGACATAATTTAATATGTACAGTGTATTGCATACATTGATGTAGTGAAAAATAAAATATGTATTATGAATTTGAGGTAATAAAATATGGTAATTATTTTTACAGATATTATATTGAAAATGAAACATCAATGACATGGTATTTGACATTTGGGGTAAATAAATAACATTTCATACCTGCACATGGGTTTTGTAAGACCGGCATCTGAGTGGTAGTTTGTTGTTTATCTGGCACTGCAGTAGGTATCCGGTCTTCCTCCCTAACTCTGTTGTCTTCCTCCTGGTTCTCTGTTCACACGAGACAGAAAAGAGTAAAATCTCCCAGCGATGAGTCACGCTTTTTCATTACACCCTCTGTCAGATGGGCTTTCTGGTCAAAGAACCACACATACGATGGAGAGTTTTTCCTCCAACATTTAATCATGACCAGATGAGAAATTATGGATAGTGTTTTGATTTGATTTGCCAACACATATCTTGTCATCATAATTCCTGCCATTCCTGAAGTCAGCTGAAGAAATTATCTGTGTTTGTGTCAATAGTTCACTGCTGACATGAGATCATGAGTCAAGTTTCTATCTCTATCAACGCTTCTATGTCACCAGAGACACAAAAACAATATTGACACATGATGACAATCCCATTGTGCAGTGGTGTTGTTAGGGTTTGGCCGAATTACCAGGGAAACAGGACAAATAATTACAAACTGCAGCAAATCAGGCAAAGCCAAGATAGACTGCTGCTATCAGAACATCAGTCTTCTATCTAGTTAATTCATAGATTTACTTTTACTTACATTGTTGAAATGAGAAATCGTGTGTGAGGGCTTATGGATTAAGTTTATAATGTCTTTATGATGCTTTTTGTCATTTTGGATCTACTGAACAGCAAAACTACTGTGTCTTTCATTCAAAGTAAAGTGAAAAATTATGGTTTCTGGTCTTAAGCTGTTTTATTAAATTTATCTTAATGCAAAAAAGAACCCCCTAGGAGAAAGTAAAAGAATATGTTTTTCGCAAAGTAACATTTTTACTTTAAACCAGCAGGTTGGTCCAAAGAAAAACTATATTTTGTTGTAAGTAGAGATCAAACTATTTTGTGAACCATTCCATCCCTACACTGGAAGAATGCTTTCATTCATCCAATAAAAATATAGGGTAATGGTTCACATCTAAATTTTAACACTTGACCCAATGAAAAATAAATAATTTGCTGTAAACAATATTTTCTACCTCCATGAGAGCAATTTTATATAATCTGGTACAAATCATCCTGTCTTGTTGAAGAAAGTCAATTAATTAAAAAATTATTTTTGTTCTAAACAAGAAGATATAGCTTTAATCAAAACAACAATTCACATAAAATGTTGATTAATCCAATAATAAAAAAATAGGGTAATAGTTTCACATCTAAATTTGATTACTTGAGCCAATGAAAAATAAGTCATTTGCCATAAACCCAATTGAGCTTCTGTTTAATACGCATGCACTGGCCTGTGCGAGTAACCTTAAAATTGTACATTGGTCAAAACAAATATTTCTTAGTTAAACTCTTAATCAAAAATATTTATATTTAACTATGTTTTGAATTTAAAATATATTACTTGAAAAATAAAACAAATAATATTAAACTGAAATGAAAGATAATTTTTTAATTGGATGAAGTACTGCTTTTTTCAGTGTATTTGTAAGGGTAAAAAAGACAAATCCAACATAAAAAATCTATATTGTACCAAAGTAAAATAATAATAATAACAATAATAATAATAATAATGATAATAATAATAATAATAATGGTCTACATAGTAAACAATATTTTTACTTTGTGTGAATGTAGTTTTTTTTTTTTAAATATAGATTTAATTAAATTCAATAATATAAATAATACAAATAAAAATACGAATTTTAGCTGTAACAAATTACAGTATTTTTTTTGTTGGTTCAAAGTATATATATTTTTCCAGTTCTAATATCTTTCATTATACAAAAAAGAGCGAGTGAAATATTCATTAAAGATCAATGTTTTGTGTTTTAAAACTAGGTTACAAATGGAATTGTTGAAAACGTTATTTGATTTAATTGAATACTGTTGTATTAATTAATTATTCATTTTATTTAATTAATATATTATTATTATTATATTTTTTATATTAATTAGTTTTTGTCAAATTGTTTTTCATACTGTTACATCAAGTTATAGGATGGAAATAAGAAATTTTACCTTGGCAACTAGCAAAAAAAATAACAGATTTTTATTTATACAAGTTGTTTTAATTCAAGGAATAAAAATGGTTTCAATTAAGTTTTATAGCATTACATTTTCTATTACAATTCTGGCAACATAGGTGTGATTGTAAATATTGTAAATATACATTTATTTACTTGACATGGTCCAAAGTCCGATTTTTTAACACAAATAGAAGATATACTGAAAAATGTTGGAAACCTGTAACTATTGACTTCCTACTATGGAAATTAAAGGTTACAGGTTTCCAAAAACTTCCAATATATATTCTTCTATTGTGAAATATAATAAGAAAAGCATAAATTGGTTTTGAACCACTTAAGTATGAGTAAATGATGACATAATTTTCATTTTTGGGTGAATTATTCCTTTAATTGTGCAAAATGGCCTGTTATTACTGCAGCAACTGCATTAAGGACAATGTTAAATAAAGTCTGGTTAGCAATTTCAACAGCATTTTACCTCTGTAAAATTACTTACAATATATAATGAATGAATATTATTCATGTGGCTCTTCAGAGTTCAAAGGTTTCAAAAATAATAATATATCTGGATGTTTAATTTACTGACTCATCATAAAAACCTTCACTGGACTGCTGTATGTACCGACACGCACCCGAATGCAAACTCGGAGGTCATTCTGAATTCAGATCCGTTCAGCACACACACATACAAACACACACACAGGATGTTGAGCTGGTATTAAATTTAATTCCTCTATTTAATGCAGGGCTGATAGTGAGTGTTTGGAGACTTGCGTGTGCTGTCTTGTACACAAAAACAGATTTCAGCTGTGAATTTCTATGAATAACACAAATCCTGCTGCTTCTCAACCATCTTTAGGTATATACAGTATTTTATTGAATGATACTGTAGCTGCTTACTTTTCTACTAAAGAAAAATGTCACCTGCATCTGGATTGAAAGCTGTAATTTAACAGCAAATTTTCATATGTGAGTGAACACTTTTATCTAAAACATGTTAAAAGGTTCCCACTCTAAGCCAGACATCAAATTCCCTGACTTTACTGAAGATGAATATTCATGAACTTTAATAATAAACTGAACTGTGAAAGTCTTGTGTTTTCAAGTCATATCCGTTTAGGACATGGTGCTACTGTACAAGAACAAAAGTTAGATTGAACTGCCTTATTAAATCCAAAGACCTATTAATCATTTTAATTAGCCTCTAACACTAATATAACGTTGAATACATTCAATTCAATTCATATTTATTTCTATAGCACTTTTTTACAATGTAGGTTGTGTCAAAGCAGCTTAACATACAGTAGATGAGGTTGTAGTAAATTGAAACTGCTTCAAACCAGTTTTCACAGTTAAAGTTCAGTTTAGTTCTGTTCAGTGTAAAATAAATGTCACTGCTCAAAACCAAAACTAAATTATTATGAAACTGAATTATTAAATAATTATTCATTAACACAAACCTAAGACTTTAAGAAGCAAAATGACCTTTCTGGGGGAACCCTGCTGTTAGCACATACAAAACTGCACCTACAGTCAAACCAAAACTAGTTCAGACACCTTCAACATTTCTCATTTTATCTCTTTTTTTTTTGGGGAGTTTATGAGATTATCAGAGTTATAAACTCTTTTCACGAGATAGAGATGGAGACACATTTAAATGTTTATCAGCATATTAAATTCTTGAAAGTGTTTTAATATGATAAAAAAATCATATGTACATTTATATTTAAAGCTACATCACATTCTCATCAATTTACAAAAAAAGAAATGAGTTAACACTTATGCAAGGTGTTTCTAATATAGCATCTATGGGTGGGACAGTAAATTTGATGGTGTTCTCTCCTTTGGCTCCTGTTATTTTTCTCACACTTTTTTTTTTGGAAGGTCGTAAAACACATTTATAAAGTTTTTTTTGTTTGTTTGTTTCAGCAAATTGGAAAAACAAAAATGTATTTGTGGTCATTGTTGTGGAAAGTTACTTTTGAAAGTAATGCATTACAATATTAAGTTACTCCCTATAAAGTAACTAGTTGCATTACTTGGTTACATTTTACAATAAGTAATGCGTTACGTTTGAGTTACTTTTAAGTTACTTTCTCTGACCTGGCTGAGGCTTAATCTGTTTCATAACTTGCAGGTTTTTTTTCTTCTTTTTTTAAATAAAGGAGCTCTGCAATTTACAATGTATCTTAGCCTACACCAGGGGTGTCCAAACTCGGTCCTGGAGGGCCAGTGTCCTGCATAGTTTAGCTCCAACTTCATTCAACACACCTCCCTGGATGTCTGTAGTATACCTAGAAAGAGCTTGATTAGCTGGTTCAGGTGTGTTTAATTGGGGTCAGAACTAAAATATGCAGGACACCGACCCTCCAGGACCGAGTTTGGACATGCCTGGCCTACACCTTCATTTTCCTTAAAGAAAAAGAAACACATCAAAAACAATAATGCAGGTTGATGTTATCTTCTGAGAACTTCCTGACCCTCGAGCTATATGTCATATATTCAGATTAATGAAATCGTAAAGCAATGTGTTTACTACTTTTGTCATTTTTGTCTTATAAGTGAAGTAAAATCACTGTCAATCCCCTTTTCCCTTTCTTTGATCCATTCAGAATAATGAGAAAACCTTCATCTCAGAAATGTAAGGCTCTGCCATCTTAGTTTCTGTCCGTTCCTGCATTCTCTAATTCAGTGTGGGATTCAACAAGACTACATTCATTTGAATTAACATTTTTATTTTTTATAAGCTAATTAATTAAACTAAAAAGTAACTTGCATTACATTTTTTAAAATGTAACTCAAATATTATTACTTAATTTTTAAAAGTAATGCATTACTTTACTCGTTACTTTACTCATTAATGCGTTACCCCCAAAACTGTTTGTGGTACTCTCCCTCATTTACTGTTCTCTAAGTTTACCCAACTCTGACGTCTGCTAAGAAATCAGGGAATGTTCTATTATTAGAGACTTCAATATTTTCCCAGACTTTCCGCGGCAGTTTCTTCTGTTCCTATGGGCTTTTAATCCACTGTATGAAGATTTCTATCTAGATATGCCAGTGTTTACTTTATTTTGCTACAGTATACTCACATACAGCAAATGAACAACAGTGTCCTGCATTCAATAATAATAAAATATGATCAAAAATTATATCTGGTGTCTGAATAATTTTTTTGTTTGACTGTACTGTACAGTACTGTATGAAAGGAATCAAGAGGTGTTTGGAGGGTCTAATTTTACCTGACACACAGGTGTGGCCGTCTTGCAGGAGTGTGTACCCGGGTTGGCAGGCACACAGGAAGGAGTCGCGGGTGTTGATGCAGGTGTGATGGCAGAGCGAAGCAAATCTCTGGCATCTGTCACCATGCTCTAAATCCTCCAGTGAATTAACTGCGGGATCCACATCCCCAACTGACAGTGCCTGCTTCCCAAACTGACTGTCTGATACTGAGGAAGCAGAAGAAGAAAAATCACAGGCAGATTGAACTGGGTCTTGTAACTTCATTTATATTGCTGACATTAATTGATATACAGTGTCACTCTAGGGATGAAATGCTATAGAATCTTTGGTCATAATAAAGAGGATATATTAGTAAAAGATGAAAACATATCTTCTCTGTATATTTGAATGCGAACTGGTTAATTTTTATTTATTTTTTTAATAAAAAAAAATTATTTTATACATTTTTAACATGATGTGCACGCAAAAATAAATTAGTGCACCGACTGCATAGTTTTAATACAAAAAAATTTTTCATTCATATTTAGGAGAATAATTTGATGACATAATAAACACTTTATTAAAGAATCACAATGTAGCAACAAAATACTAATTATTATTTTAAACTCATTATATTTAGCAGATTTCATTGGAATTTTAGTTGTGTTTACTTTAGCATTTTTATTTAAGTTTTTTTTAAAGCAAGTTAAATTAATGAAAGCAACATTTCTATTCCAATTTCATGTAATCTTTTCCATTTTTTTTCAGTGAACAATTATTTAATTTTAAATAACAAGTTTTTATTTTTATGGATTAAGGATTTAATTTGAAAGAACAAAAACTACAATGTATGTTTTACAGTATCTGTTTGTCCTGAATGATTTTCATATGGTTTTGAATGAATGGAATTTGTGCTGCAATCTGATGTGTGACCTGAACTAAACTTTCCATGTGATAAAAAGCATAAATTGACTTATTTTGAGAGATGTACTGAATCATTTTGATTCACAGACAGTGTTTGATTTGAAGGGCCCTTTGAAGCAGTTATTTTTTAGCACTTCAGTCTGGAAATACACTACAACAACAGCTGCTATGATTGTTTTCCCTTCAAAGTGCTAATAGTGTTTTTTTTTAATGCCATCTAAAATGGCCTGACAGTCATAATGGTCCTTAGGGGTCATTTCTGTGGAATTATTTCTTGTTTCATAGATGTTTTTTGTTGGGTTTTTTTCTCAAAGTTTGGCTTCCACACTCTCCTTTGAGAAAATTATTTGGCTGTTTTTAATGATTAATTCTTTTTTTTACTAAGAAATAATAATGATTAATTTTATAAATAATTATTATTAACTTAATACAAGTTTTTTTTTCTCTTTTACAAATGGTCGTGCCTAACTGAGTCTGGTTTCTCTTCAGTTTTTTTTCCCTTCACTTTCATCAATTGGTGAAGTTTGTTCCCCGCCACTGTCGCCACTGGCTTGTATGGTTCGGGAATTGTGGAGCTGCGCATTGATGGATTTGCTCTTCAGTGTTCTGCTTTCAGCAGTAAAATTTAAACGACACTGAACTGAACTAAACTGAACCTAAACTCTGAAAACTAGACCGGCACAGTTTCAATTTCCTAGAACATCTATGTTAAGATGCTTTGACGCAATCTACATTGTAAAAGCACTATAGAAAAAACATGAACCGAATTTAATTTAAATGACCAATGCAAAAATCATTTAATGCAATGCAATATTTAGTCAACAAAATGTGCAATAGGGATCATCAAAATAAAGTGTTACCACTAAAATAACCAAGGCAAAAAACTAAACCAATTGCAAAGTGACAAAAACACCAGACAACAAATGAATGAATGAATCACTGAATAATTAAAATAAAAATATTTTAAAATGAAACAAATGCATAAGACAATTTGAAGCTAATTCAAACTACAGCATAAATAAAACTACAATATCTTCTCAATGGTAGAGCTTTTGATTTTAATAATGTTTTAGCAAATGTTGAAATAATAAATAAAACTAATAAATGCTTTAGAAGTTTTTATTGTTGTTCATGTTAACTGATGCAGTTATCAAATGTTAACAAATGAAACCCTTTTTAAAGTGTGTTGGAGTCATTCATTCAATCACACATGCATTATATAATAAAAGCTGACTGGTTGATCTTGCTTCTCAAATGAGAGTCTTTCTTCAAATACACCTCACTTCCTGTCACTTCAGCAATCTCCAGCGAATATTTTCAAGTATAAACCAGCTGTCAACCAAAACGACATAGCAATGTCGACACCTTGTAGGTAAACATAATGCATATTAAATTAACGTGCAAGTCAACATCTGTCATCCAGAAGCCACCAGCTGTTCCTACCACACCCTCAATGCCCTCCATCTGCCAATCCCATCCTATCAATCCCAAAATCCACAGTCATCCATTCCTAAAAAAAACAACCGCCTGCGTTAATGAACAGGCTTTCCAACATCGCACACCAATTTGGCAAGGCATTCAACTGACTTGGCAATTAGCGTCTGGCTAAACATAATAAACAGGCTCGGCTTCACCTTACACAGCACGCGAGTGTAAAGTAAATATTTCTCACAGTCATTAACCGAATGTAAATGCAATGGAGGGAGAAGGAGATTAAACATTTCCGTTATAATTAATCATGTTACGGGTGCGAGGTGGCAGGGGGCTTGAGAAAGCATCCCTCATGGAAATAATTACCTCTCAGCCGTTTTTTGTATCATTTAAACCTTTGATGCAAGAGAATCGGTGAAAAAAGAAAGAAAAGGCATCTCAGTGGGTGCCATTAAATTGGACCTATAGTGCCCTCCACTAAAGCTGGCATCTCTGGTATCTATGAGCAAAGAAGTCTGTGAAAAATGCCTTTATTGTTTAAAATGTCATAAAACGTCATCAAACTCTGCTCTCACTGACAACACAAATGGAAAATGCATTACAGTTTTATCAAAAACCTAATTAGTAAACTATGTGCCACAATTATCGAGACCCCTATGAATTCATATGAGCAACAACATTTAAAGTACTGTATATTCCAATTGATATTTTACATTTTTATTAAATCCCTTTAGAGGCACCCCCTAAAAGAGTTTAGGGCATAGGGATGAGCCCTTTTAAATGGAACCCAGCATCAGATGAGTTTGGCCTGTGTGTTACCTTGCAGAAACAAATTTCTGTTCCTAGTCACACAGGCCAAACTCATCTGATGCTGGGTTCCATTTAGAAGGGCTCATCCCTATGCCCTAAACTCTTTTGGGGGGTGCCTCTAAAGGGATTTAGAGAGAGAGAGAGTACTTCCAAATTGAACAAAGTGTGTGATGACAAACAACATCCCTGCACAAAGGATCATGGCCCGAAGTGTCCTTCAGTTGTATCCTTCAAAATACTATATTCAAAAGAGCCCTTAAAAGTGTCCAGTTTTGAGCACATGGTTTGAAACAATTAATATGGTTGCCATGATTTTTTCACTCCAAAGTGCCCATTCGAAGGGCAAAATGTCACGTTTGGAATGTACTGCTAGGCTTCGTTCCACTCCACTTTTAGACACTCACTCGCAAACTTCCCTTCCCTTGTTCCCTTGGGGAACAACTACCATTTTAAAGCGCGTTCAACTTCATCAAGTGAACAATGGAAGCTTACATGCACTGTAAAAAAAATCTGTAATTTTACGGTTTATTTCCGGCAACTGGGGTGCTGGAAAAAAACGCAAAATAACGGCCATTAAATTACAGAAATTTACTGTAAAACAACAGAGGTTGAATTACAGAAATTTACCAGAAATTTAAATTTAAGAAAAATACTGTAATTTAATGTCTGTTATTTTACAGTAAATTTCTGTATTTTAACAGCCGTTATTTTACTTTGTTATGGCACCCCAGCTGCCAGAAATAAACTGTAAAATTACGGATTTTTTTTACAGTGTGGACATATCCTCCATCCCTTGATTTTGACAGAAGGAGCGAGTCGGCTTTGTATGTCCACTCCAGCACCTATATGTCCCAGAATACAATGCAATTGTGATGTCACAATAGGGTAGTTCCCAAGTGCTCAAGGGTTTACAACTGCATTCCAGTTAATTTTTTATGGCTTTCACTTGCTTTCTCATCTCTTCTCCATCTCTTTCCCTTCGATGTACAGTACGTCCACTGGTGGAACATCTAAATGGGTTTAAACGAAATGCCCTAAATCCTTAAACATTTGGAAATGACACTGTTGTGATGTCGCAATTGCATTGTATTCCAGGATACATACAGTAGCTGGAGTAGACATATGAAGTCGACTCGCTCGCTGTAAAAATGAAGGGATCGAGGGTATGTTCATGTTGTCTTCCCTTGTTTACTTGATGAAGTGGAATGCACTATAAAATAGCAGTGGGGATTCCCCCTAGTGAACAAGGGAAGAAGTTTTTAAGTGGAGTGGAACACAGCCCCAATTGTGGCCAATACCATTCACTAATCCTTATAGAGAGTATGGCTGTATGGCAGTTGAGTGGACCATATTAGGAAAGAAACTATTAAAATGAGTGAGTTTGAAAGTGTGAGCCAGAGAACAATTTCTACCAACCTGTAATGTAACCTTTTTGCCTTAATGAATCTAGTGCATTGTTCTTTTCTTATATTTATTGTATTATTTGATAACAAAGAAAAAAAATAGAATAAAAAAACCTATTACTTTCACAATTATTTGTTTGTAAAACATGTAAATATCATATTTACATATTATATCATATTATACAACATTCATATATTCATTAATTTTCTTTTTGGCTTAGTCCCTTTATTAATCCGGGGTACACATGTCTTTGGACTGTGGGGGAAACCGGAGCACCCGGAGGAAACCCACGCAAACACAGGGAGAACATGCAAACTCCACACAGAAATGCCAACTGACCCAACCGAGGCTCAAACCAGCGACTTTCTTGCTGTGAGGCGAGAGCGCTGCCCACTGCGCCATCATGCTGCCCATTTTACAGCATGGTATATAAATATAAAATATTACTTAATTTAAGAATATACATAAATATAAATTATAACTATCCTGGCATAAATTATAAAAAAAGATTGGTGTTCTCCTCAGCTGTTTCGACTTTCTTTTTTTATTTTCGTCACTTCATGCTGGATTTTGTGAAATGGCACTTCAAGGAATGTTCATTCAAAATTAGGGTGGATAAAATATAGTGAACGAATATAGGAAATTAAGTTTATTTAGAATTTAGACATCACTACAATATAGTCACCTATAAAGTGCTCTATATGGGTTCTGGACAGTTTTTTAAAAACAAGCAACAGAGCTGTGATTTTTTTGCCAAAAGGTTGATAAGCTTCACAAAATAGAAAGTTGCTATGAGAAAATAGCAAAAACACTGAAAATGCTAGTTTTCACCATTAGGGCAGAATCAGACTGGAAGAGAACGTGTGTCCATCTTTCCCAATTCACTTTTTTTTTTAATGAGGATGGCTAAAATGACCAAAAAATCTCATAATTACAATCATACAATATGTCAGCAACATCTCCACAAATTGTTTAAAAAAATCTACTCATTAAAAAAATCAAGTGTTTTTGTTAATATCTTGAGGAAAGGATTAAAGGATAAGCAATAAGGCATTTTATTTACAGCATTCTTTGCTCAGATTTAGTAATAGTGACAATATTAGTGGGTAATGTATTTCAGTGTTTCATCATCTGTGTGTGGACCATAAAGAGGAAATAATCCAGGCTATCCAGCCATAATGTATAGCTCATCTCACCTTGCCTCAGGATATCAGGTCGACCCTTCAGGGGAAATGAGGCACTAGGCCAAAGGAATGTGCCATTTGAGACATAGCGAGAGGTAAAGTCTGGGTTTTATGTCTCGTTCAAAGTAACAGTGACCTGGGTCTATTGACTGGGGCTTTACTGATAACTGCGGGAGTGCTAGTTGAGCAATGAGCATCTGCCATTACACTGATATGGCACTACGGCTCCCAAAGCGATGGAATAAAAGCCAGGAGAGTGCTGAAAACTTTACAGCTAAAAGGTGTAAATAGGTTTAATGGCATTAAATTAATCAGAGAAAAAAAAAACATGCAATATTCTATCACACACTCGAAGGTGCAAACCATGATTGCTGCTTGTTTCGCTGATAAAGTCAGTCTATTTAAAATCAGTATAATATTTATATTATACTTATAAGTGTATTATAAATTATAATAAAAATTTATAATATTATACACTTTAATGCATTTTTTTAATAATTTAATTTAAATAATTTAAATTAATAAAAAAAAATTTCATTGTAAAAATTGTCAAAAAAAGTATTTATTTATACAAAAACATATTTAAATTGAGCTAAATCAACACAATTCTTGATTTTTTGGGGGAACTACTTAATTGTTTTACAGCTGGGAAAATAAGTAGTGAACACGTCTCTAAAGATGCCGTTGACTGAAATTTTCACCGGATGTTAATAACAACCAAAGAAAAACATATATAAATAGAAAACAAATCTAATTAGTTTACAAATTAAGTTGTGTAATAAAAATTAAATGAAAGGAAAAAGTATTGAATATATTGAAAAAGGGAGGTGTAAAGGCAGTGAAAGCCCAGACAGCAGCTGAAATCTCTCACTGCTTCCATAATCTACATTAGCAAGATGATGAAGATAAAACTAGGGTGGACATTTCAGCAGGACAATGATCCAAATCACAGCCAAGGAAACTCTCAAATGATTTTAGAAAAAGAAAATCAAGCTGTAGAATGGCCCAGCCAAATCACCTGACTTGAATCCAATATAGAATACAAAACAAAGATCAGATTTGATAGACAAGACCCACAGAACCAACATTTTTACACTCTGTTGAAGTCTGTGAAAAACTCACACCTGAGCAAAAGTTGGTTTAATTCCATATCAACAGCTCCTTTAGAAATATTATTCCCATGAAAAAACATGACCTGTTCAATGCTTATTTTCCCCGCTCAATGTTCAATCCACTTAAATTTGAAAAAACAAACAATTCATAACTTAATCAGTTTGAGTTGGGACAACATGAATAAATTGTGTGGAACCCAGCATTTTTAAAGTGTATAGTACTACTGCTGCTGCTGCTACTACTACTACTACTACATCTACTACTACTACTACTACTACACTGTAAAAAATCCAACTTACAAATAGTTAACTCAGTTTAACATTGTAAGTTAGCTGGGCATATTTTTTAGCTCAGAGTTGAATTTACTCATAAAAATGATTCAGCTGCATGTTTGGAACTGTTTGTTCAATGAAAGTAAAATATTCAGTTGAGGAGAATTCAAATTTTTATTTCTCCATATCTTTAAAAAATTAAAAGTTGAGTTAACTTAAAATTTTAAAGCAACCAGCTGCAAAAGAAATTTTGAGTTTATTAAGCTTCAGTGTTTGAAGTTGTGCCAAATTATTCCATAAAGTATACTTGACTAAAACCAGCCTTTTCAGTCAACTTAAAAAAATAATATTTTGGCACAACTTCAACCACTGAAGTTTAATAAACTCAAAATTTCTTTGCAGCTGGTTGCTTTAAAATTTTAAGTTAACTCAACTTTTTATTTTTTACAGTGTAATAATAATACTAATAATAGTAATAATAATACATTCTAATTCACTGCTTGTGTGCATTTGGATTTAGGTTTCTGCTAAGTTTTCATCATTGAACATAATTCATACATTTTATTTATTAATGATTGAGTAGACATCCATTTTACACATTTAAATAGATTTCAGACACTACAATTACATTCAGACAAAAGTACCGTCTTGCAATACCTCACTTTAATGAATCCAATTTAAAAAAGCTGCAACAAAATAAATTTCTGGAGTGCATACAGTCAACTTTGAAAGCTAATATCAGGTCTTATCCCAGTGTAAACATATAGCACAGTTCACAGGCTGAATGGCAATCCAAAAAGCGAACAATGTTTCCATGCGGATCCTGCCAAAATTAGTGAAATTAGCCGGCTGAAACATTGGAGACAGAAGGAAAGTTTGCTGGCATCAGCAGAAAGGCAACAGCCTGCTTTGCCATCTGCTTCTGATTCAGCCCAGCTTGCCAGCATCTTTGTGCATTATTCTGAACAGTAACTTGACACCTGACCAATCAGCTCTGGGCATCTTTCTTTCCTCTGATCCATCAATGTCAAGCTCTCGGCCAGAAGTGTGACCAACCTAAATGTGAAACCCAAAGTCAAGACACAGCTAGACCCTAGACCATACAGGCCTCAAACACAAACATGCAGAATCATGACTGAGGCGCTGATGTTCATATGAAGACATAAACGCCAAAGTCACTTGGATGAAGAGATAGCTGGGACACTGTGCTGAAAAACTGAGACGTTCCAGGTCCTCGTGTGGTTTCGCATCGTATGGTGTGTCTCCATCACACCGTTTCTTGGCATAACACATTGTCTAGATATGTTCGTCAAAGTAAAACATGAACTCCCACCAACCCTGAATACTCTACAGCAGGGGACTCCAATCTTATTTCATATGCAAGCTGCTTTTTAAAAACTAAAGAGAACTTTTGTGAACTTCTGGCTGAGAATTTCTCATGTCATAGTCAGTTATCCTTTCAAACTGATAAAATATCATAATATTTAATTAATTCCAAATGTATACTGCATACATTATTATGTTGCCTATTCAATAAAAGAATACACTTATTTTATAGAAAACAATACTTTGTATAATAAAATACTGTAGCTGTCAGCACAAAAATAAAGCTGCATACACATTTATTGTATAATAACTTACAAATTAACAAACACCACACCTTGTGACTTTTTCAAGCTTGGGTTGGCAGGTTTTTAATGAAGTTGCAGTCTTGGCAACATCACTTTGTGAAGTTTATTTATAAACAAATTTCGAGAGGATCACGTGCTTATGATTGTTCTTTGCTGTTCCAGCATCAGCTAATGATCGATTATCCAATCAGATGATTCCTAACTCACTATAAATAACCAATTTTCTTATCTCAATATCTTTGTTTTGAAGAACCCCCTCACCCATCCCTACTTACCCTCCTTTTCAGATGGGCAACATGGCGACCCAGTGATTAGCACTGTTGCCTTACAGCAAGAAGGCCTCTGGTTTAAGTCCCTACTAAATCAGACAACATTTCTGTGCAGAGTTTTGCTTGTACTCTCCGAACTCGCGTGGGTTTTCCCTGAGTTCCTGTAGGAGTTCATCGAGATTTACCTGAGCTCAAACTCCCCTCTCACCCTGCAAATGGGAGGGAGCCCAGGGCTCGAGGATCTCATAAGCTCAGGGCTCTCTCCCGGGACAGCATGCCAAACAAGCTTTTATTATCAATCATCAGCTAAGTGTGAACTCTTGAAAACAAAGGTGTATGCTACAGGCCCGTAGCCAGCCTGGTGAAAGTGGTGGTTCTTTTTTTGGGGGTAGTCATCGGCCCCATTTAGGCTACTATTTATTAATGAGATTTAAATTCTGCATTTTAATGATATTTTAAGCACTATTTTAGCTAAAATTGTTGGATGGTCATCATAACCTAAAGAGTACATTTGAAAATTCAACAACAATAGCCAAAATAGTATTCAAATTCATTTTAATATCTGTCACTTTTGGTGTCTCACACCTTTTCATAGGTCATTTTTTCTTTCAAGATTTAGAATAAAAGTTAGTTAAATATTTTCTTTATTTAAAAACAATACAGTAGCAAAGGTGACTTCACTTATGACAGATTGTATGTTTTCTTGCACAGCTGGATGTTGAACTCATAAAAAATAATTGTGTGAACTGGTCAAAACTGATTAGCTGAAGTCCCACTAAAGCGACAGCCAACAGATGATTCCACTTGGTCTTAAAACCTTTTTCGATGGGTTATTTTCAATATTTATGATGGCATAGCAGTCAAATATGACAAATGAGCTCATGTATGGGACAAATTCTAGACCTTTGTCAGTGAGGGGTAGGACTTTCAAATCACCCGAACCCCCCCTGACTACGGGCCTGTGCTAGTTTAATAATTTTTAAATGCTAATTACAGAAAGTCTTATGGAAAATTATGAGAGAGCAACTGTACAAAGGTTTTTCTATTATATTTCAAAAAAGACGTCCTCTATTCTAGTTCTGTAACAATTATACACATTAAAATCTACAAAGGTACAGAATGCATGTAATGTGATAAACCAGCTGCAATGTTAGAGAAAGAAGAAAAGGAAGAAATGGAAACTGTTTCTCATATAGAAACTTTGTGCCTCACCATCATGGATGGTTAGGACAAAGATTCCTTTTAACATGGAAAAAAATTACATTTTTGCGTCACAGCACTGCACAATATTATTTATATTTATATTACGATATTTCAGAAGATAACTTGAAAGCTCTTATAAACAAATCATAAAAATAGACAAATACAATGGAGTCTAACAGTATTCGGGTACAGAAATTAAACCATCAAATGTATAATAAAACTACAGTACAAAGTCTTCATTGTATATATAATTAAATATAAATAATCTCTGTTAAAGCTAAAAATGTAATAACTCATTGTGTCCAAATGCTTTACACTTGACTAAAATGTACTTAAAAGTGCTTTTTGCGCAGTGGGTAGCACGTTCACCTCACAGCAAGAAGGTCGCTGGTTTGAGCCTCAGCTGAGTCAGTTGGCATTTCTGTGTGGAGTGTTCTCCAAGTGTTGTGTGGGTTTCCTCTAGGTGCTCCGGTTTCCCCCACAGTCCAAAGACATGTGGTACAGGTGAATTGGGTATGCTAAAATTGCTGAGTAAAACATATGCTGGATAAGTTGGCGGTTCATTTTGCTGTGGCGGCCCCAGATTAATAAAGGGACTAAGCGGAAAAGAAAATGAATGAATGAAATGAGCACGCAGTTGTGCTTGGTCAATTACAATCCTGACTTCACATTGTAGATCATGCGATGTGACTATTGCAGCTTCACACATTAAGATATCGATGCTAAAACGTAGAGTTGCATCGTGTGTTATTACAGTAAGACACAGAGTAGTCTAGCATTTAAGGAGCTCCGGTGTATAGGAAAAAAAAGACAAGTGATGCTGACTGTGAACTTTGAACCTTGTGACATTGGTACCAAATCCAGGGAGGAAAGACTGACAGACAGCCGGAGATCGCTCACTCTGCAGGGGCCAGGCAGCAGGAAGGTCTGAGTGACGTGATTTAGAGAGCGCTGATATTGTACTGTTGTTGTAATTATATCAGCTTATTTCTAAATACAAGTATATAGCCTGATAGTTTACAGCCAATATGATACTTGAAACTAAATATTAATTGCAATGGGTGGAACATCTGTCAGTGTCAGCTTCTTGACTGGTTGAACTGTACATCTTAATGAGCTACTTGATATCATGGCACAAGCTACATGTACGTGTTGGAAACCTCTGCTCTACAGGTTATTTACACTGAGAAACATTGGGAAAAAGTACTTCACCTCTCTTCGGGAGAGTGGTTGGTTGAGGCCTCTGCTTTTTCTTAATTGCAGGAAGAGGAAGACCTTCTTCAGCATCTTCGCAGCACGTGAGGAAGACGTGTCCGCATGGGTATTTCAGGTATTGATGAGCTTCACAACCTTTACCTTCCCTTCGCAAACGCAGACCTAGCGCACAGCAGTTACAGCAGTCCTACATCAAGAAAAAAAGAGTATTAAGTTGACATTATGATTGTTTTACAGAAGTACCAATGAGTTATGATGGTAATGCATTTATTCATTCATTTTCCTTCAGCTTAGTCCCTCCTTAGTCCATTTATCAGGGGTGTGACAGTGCTAACCACTGAGCCACTATGCTGCCTATGATGATAATGTTGTGCAATAAAGTTTACAGAATTCCCAACATGTCAGGACTGTCTCACACACGGTCCTCTTGTTTTGTGTGACAGAGTTCAGACATTGCTTCTGTCGTGTCTCTGTTGGGAGTGTGTGTTCTCGCGTCCATGTGTTTATGTTGTTTGTGTTCAACATGCTGTTTGGTCTCGTCACTCATGTCAAGTTTGGTTTTGGTTTGGTGCCTAGAGTAAGACATTTATGCAGCATATCTAAGCTTGTGGTAAGCGTCTTGTAGATTTTTTGTTTTTGGGTTATTTCATGTTTCGTGTGAACACACATTTAAAGGGATAGTGCACACCAAAAATATAAACTATTTCAATAATTACTCACCCTCACGTCATTCCAAACCTCTAATACATTTGTTCATCTTCGAACACAAATTAAGATATTATGGATTGAATCTGAGAGCTCCCTCATCCTCCATAGACAGCAATTTTCCCAACTTGTCCAGAAAAGTACCAAAAAACATGGTCAAAACAGACCATACCACTTTAGTCAGCAGTTTCTTATCCTTAGTGTCAGTATAGGGTGCACGTTCAGGAGAAACTGTTAAACAAAGTGATTATTTTTGTTTTATGAGTGCACAAAAGTATTCTTGTAGCATGATAATATTTAGATTTAACCACTGATGGCTTCCGGTCTGCTTTTCAGAATTTTTCTGGACTGTTTCTGTCTATAGAGGATAAGGGAGCTCTGGGATTTCATCTAAAATATATTATTTTGTGTTTCGAAGGTCTGAGGTTGAGTATTTAATAACATAATTGACATTTTTGGATGAATTAACCCTTTAATGAGTGTTCTCATTGTTGCCGTGTGGCTTTGTTTTGTTTCTCTTTGTTCCATGTGCTCTCCTGTTTATTTTCTAACACATTACCATCTTGTTATCCCCTTTGTCAGTCTTTCAGTTTACCTGTCAGTTCAGTGCAAGTTTGTTTTTGGTGACGTCTATCCAGCTTTGTCAGCCAACCCAGTCAAGTGAAGTGAAGTCAAGTTTTTAGTTACTGTTTTCTGTCTCAAAGGGGTTTTAGTTGGGTTTGTTTTTTATTTATTATTAAATAAAAACCTCTTCTTGTTGCATTTAAGTCCACGTTATGTGATATACTCTGTAAAATATCTGTACATTTATCAGTAGCTTATTGTTCATGTGTTTTCCATTTATTTATGCTTTCTAATTGCATTATATTGCCTTGATGTGTGCTCTGACAACTTCTGTTGCTGAAAATTTCACTTAGCAATTTAACAAAATTACTTTTTTTTTTACATGTTTAGAAATGGGAAACAATATGTTATAGCAGAAACAATATAGAAAAAATACAAATGCAGCTATTAAATAATAAAGAGTACTGCCAGCTGGTTTTGTGCTATAATAATCAACCCAGACAATACACAGTATTAAACTAAAAAATATATTTTTAAAAATCACTTTGTGAAAAGCGAGATGTCATAAATGAGTCTGAAAACTGATCTAGGGTGTGTTTCCCAAACAACAAAAAATCGTTGTGGTTTCTCTGTCGCAGATCTATCTTTTGAACTACTTTAGTTATAACGTTAAACGTCCACAATGATGCTCTAAACGGGGTGGAGTGACTACTTTTTTAGAGAAAAAACCCCACATTTTTTGTGCAAATTATTGTTTTTACATGCACTTGCATTTTAAATGTATTAGTTTTGGAACAAACATGCACTCTATTTCCATATTGATTGAAATGTATGTCATATACAGTACAGATACATTTCTTAATAAATAACCTACTATAAATTAAAACCATAACGTATGCTATATTTTTGTTTTCACAAGCTGTGGAGACGTAACATAGCCTAAATTCCGCTTCACCTATAGCTTTTGTCATGAGCCATGGCTGACATTTTAGAATGTTTTAAATGAATAGGGTATAGAGATTAATAAAAGGACTAAGCTGACAAGAAAATGAATGAATGAATTATA
>CAIGQZ010032461.1:10190830-10204986 GCA_903798205.1 Danio tinwini | reverse complement strand
CTACAATATAAATTGTAACAATTACAGCAAAAATACATATTTTCCCCTGACAATACTTTGTGTGGTTTATTTATAAACAAATTTTGAGAGGATCACGTGCTTATGATTGAACACGTCTGGTACCGCATCTGCTCCGTATATTGCACCAATCAGATGAATACTGTCACACTATAAAAAAACAGGAGTTTTCCACTCCAAGTCATTTTCGTCTTGAAGAATCCCCCCTTCCACCCCTACTCCTCCCCTCCTCCTGATAGGGCAGCACGGCGGCCCAGTGGTTAGCACTGTTGCCTCAGAGTTCTCAAGACCTACCTGAGCTCAAACTCCCCTCTTGCCCTTCAAACGGGAGGGAGCCCCGGGCTCTAGGATATTCTGAGCTTAAGACCGGCTCACACTGTGAGATTTTTTATAATCCTAAATTATTGTAGAATGTCAGACTGCACAAACATGGCTTGTATGTCACACTGTATGATCTCAGCCATCATAAAGTCAGACTGAACGACAATGAAGATGCACCAAACAAGGAGGAAAATGCTCCCGGAGTTTGACATCATCCACCCGCGACACTTTCACTATCCCGCTTTCTGAAATGATTCCTCACAGCAAATGTAAACAAACCATAGCAACAATTTTGCGTACAGCGTGTCTCAATAATAAAACCAGGAATCGAAAAACTGTTTTGACATTTCCCTGTGGTCAATTAAATTCAGTGCATGAATCGCGTCATCAAATTCGGAGCTCCTATTGGTTCTTGGATTGACGCTCAAAGCAGCTGTTGTCACACTGCAGGAAAGTGTTTGAAATCTTCTGATACTGCCAGAACTTTAATCGAAGAGAAAATCTGATCACAACAGGCACAAAGCGGCTGTCTGTGAACATGTCAAACCAACAATCAAAGATCACAGATTTTAGCCCAGGATTTCAGGAATCTTTTAGGATTTCCCAAATTTGTCTCGGATGACAAAATTGTGGCTGAAATCTCACAGTGTGAGCAGGGCTTTGGGTCTCCCTCCTGAGACAGCATGCCAAATATTATCAAGCTTTATTATCAATTATCAGCTAAGTGTGAACTATTGAAAAGCCAAGAAGTGGATAAACACATTGGCAACCAAAGTTAATCCAGTGTCAAAGTTGTTTATATTAGATACAGATAAAAAAATAATTAGTAAAATCATTATTTATTAACATTCTCAATGGGTACATTTAAAAAAATTGATAAAAAAAGTATGGTAAATAAAAATTCAATTCAATTCAATTCACCTTTATTTGTATGGCGCTTATACAATGTAGATTGTGTCAAAGCAGCTTCACATAGAAGATTATAGTAAATTGAAACAGTGTCAGTTCAGTTTTCAGAGTTTAAGTTCAGTTTAGTTTAGCTCAGTGTAGTGTGGGTCAATAATCACTACTGAGAGTCCAAACACTGTGGAGCAATTCCATCGATGCGCAGCTCTACAGATCCTGAACCAAGCAAGCCAGTGGCGACAGCGGCAAGGAAAAAACTTCACCAATTGGTGAAAGTGAACATTTAAAAAAAAAACTTGAGAGAAATCAGGCTCAGTTGGGCACGACCATTTGCCCTATGGCTAAATGTCTTGTGCAAAGCTGCAGTCTAGGTGCCGGAAGCTGGACCTCAGTGAAGACTTGCATTGAAAAAAAAAAATGTATTAGATTTACTACATATTTTAAAATTGCAAACAATTTATATGAGCTGAATTAAAAAAAACTAATTAAGTTATTATTATTAACTTCATTATTAAATTAAATTTGTTGGCTTAAATTCAGCCCATGTACTGTAAATAGTTTGCAACCACTTAACTTAAAAATGTGGTGACTCTGGTTGCCAGAATTTGTTCGTTATATATATATATATATATATATGGTAGAGGCATTTTGAAATTGACAGTAAATTGCTGTATTTCATAAATATTTTACAAAGTTACTACATCATTGTTTTGAAATATTAAAATCTACATTGTGCCTTTGTAATACACAGACAAAAACTCCACCAAAAGCTTTTCATTCATTATTCTTGGTCTAAAACTAGAAAACATTAAATACACACTAAGACGTTCTATATGTACTGGGAACCTATTTTATCATATTTTAATAATCTGAAAGAATTACCCTGCAGTTAAATAATCTGTATATCCCTTTGTATCCATGTCATGGTGTTTCTTGTCTTTAATGTAGTTTGTCCTGCAATTTTTTATTTGTTTATTTATGTTTCTTTCCCTGTTATTTGTAATTGTTTATTTCTATATATTTTTTCCATCATCAGTTATGTCATGACATGCATGACTCCAGACTGTTTAGTTATTGTTTTTGACTCTAATTATTGTGTTAAGCTGGTATGTTTAGTTCTTGGGTTAAAAAAAAAATAGAAAAAAGTAAACTGTACTGTTCATTGTTGTATTGTATTGAAACATTATTTTCTTCAATAAAAAAAGCTGTTCACTTTGTTAACCAGGTACCAGATTTTTAGTGTAGCACTTTACAGTTTTTCCACTGTAAATCACTTTCTTTTTTCACAGCCATTTTCAAAAATATTTTCGATTGAATAAATGTTTAACAGGAGAAACTCATAGATTTGGAACAAGTGGATGCTGAGTAAACGACTACATTTAAAATTTGCCTTAATCAATTTAAGAATTTATCTTAGTACTGAAAGAGGTTAAAATGATGGTCTGCATGATCTCCCTCATAACCCAACACATTTATAAACAGTGCATTTTTTTGGAACTGATCTGATCCTAAAGGTCTTGTGCAATGACGAGGCCCAGAGTGATGGAAGATTCCAGAAATACTTGACAGGGGTCACTTGATGCTGTTCTAGGTGACTTTTTGAACTCTGTGATAAACTTCCATCTGCACTAAATATCTCAGAAACAATAGAAGCCCTAAGCTATTTATAGCTAATCAGCAGTCGGACGCTGAAGTAAACAGATTGGAAAGTCTTAATGGTATTTAAGTACAACAATCAAAACAAACTAATTCATTCGAATGGAGAATCTGTCGTTCATAGTTTTTCACACTCCTCTGTGTTCGTTTAGTAAATATTTTGGCAAATTGGATTATGCTTGCAGCTGCTAATAACCACGTAATACTTTTAAGTTCAACTTTGCCTATTTAAAATCCTCTAAATAGTCTGCAGATTTTACCTTGGGGGTACTTACATCTGACGCTCATGGAGAAGCTGAAGGTCTGGCATTTATAAAACGTCTCAAAAACTCTTTCTTCTGCTGTTCAGACAAGTGTTTGTTCAACAAAAAAATATCAACAAAACCTAACTAGAATTTTAAAACAAATGGGAAATGGTATTTATTTAATGCTTCACTGTTGATTTTTGCTGCATTGTGCCAGATAATTCATTTGCTCAAAAAGATTAAAATCCTGCATCAATTTATCAACAAATTTTTGTGTTTATTGTCGTTTATTCTCTCGATATTTTGACTATGTAAAAGCTGATGTAACAAACCTATAGTTTATTCATTATCTTTATGAAGTATGCATTAAAGTATATCTCTTGCATAATGTTGTATTTTTCTTTGCCAAAACAAAGAATAATTCTGTGCAATTTTAATAAAAATCTAATCAATAGGCTTATTCATTTTTTATCAAAACATGTTTCTATTTAATTTAAATTGTGCAATGACTGAAACATATATTAGAGACCAGACTCGAGAGTAATGATGATTTACACAATCAAAAAGCTGCAAGTTTAATTGTCAAGTTTAAGCTTAAAACACAGGTCATAAATGGATTCCAATTGCTGTATGTATACTTTTTTATTCATTTCTGTGTATATAGGTAATATATTTTAGTGCATTTGAACAAATCAGATTTATTAAACAGTGTCACCGGCTCAGATTCATACATCCTTCCACGTTACCAGCATCTGCCGGATTCTTCTTTGTGGGTAAGAAGGATGGTGGGCTACGGCCTTGCATTGATTACAGAGGTTTGAATGAAATCACTGTGAAATACCGTTACCCATTGCCTTTGGTGCTAGCAGCGCTAGAACAACTACGATCTGCCAGCTACTTTACCAAACTAGATCTGCGCAATGCCTATAACCTGATCAGTATAAGAGGCGGGCACGAATGGAAAACGGCTTTCTCCACAACCAACGGCCACTATGAATATCTTGTTATGCCCTTCGGACTAGCAAAGTCCTTCTGTGTTTCAAGCCTTTGTTAATGAGATATTTAGAGATATGTTAAACCAATGGGTAATCGTGTACATTGATGACATCTTGATATATTCTGAATCCATTGAGGAGCATATTAAACATGTCAGAGCAGTCTTGAAAAGATTATTTGAAAATTAACTCTATGCTAAACTGGAGAAATGTGAGTTTCATAAAACTTCCATATCATTCCTTGGATATGTGATAGGTACGGAGGGCATGGCTATGGATGAGAGCAAGGTGAGCGCGGTACTTAACTGGCCTAAACCGAAAACCTTAAAAGAGTTACAAAGATTTCAGGGATTTGCTAATTTCTACAGACGTTTCATTAGAAATTTCAGCACGATAGCAGCACCCCTTACGAACCTTATCATAGGAGGTCAAGAAAAACTTCAATGGAATTATTCAGCAGATCACTCTTTCACTAGGCTCAAGACTCGCTTATCCACAGCACCCATTCTCTGTCACTCTAATCCTAATTTACCCTTCATTGTAGAGATTGAAGCATCCAACACAGGCATCAGGGCAATATTATCCCAGAGACAAGGAGTTCCCGATAAACTTCATCCATGTGCGTTCTACTCACGCAAACTCAATTCAGCCGAACGCAATTATGATGTGGGGAATCAAGAGCTGCTCACTATGAAAGCCGCGATGGAGGAATGGAGACACTGGTTAGAGGGAGCTAAACAGAAATTTACAGTTATCACTGATCACAAAAATCTTGAATATATTCGCTCGGCAAAAAGACTTAACGCCAGGCAAGCTAGATGGGCATTATTCTTCACTCGCTTTGACTTCTCTGTCACGTACATTCCGGGCTCCAGAAACCTCAAAGCAGATTCACTGTCCCGTTTATGTAAGGAGAATCCAATGGAGGACATGGATCAACCCATTCTGAATGAATCCCTCATCTTGGCCCCCATAACATGGGCTGTTGAAACCAAATTTCTCAGGCCTCAAGAAATCACCTAATTCCTCTGAACTGTCCTGCTGGGAAGACTTTTGTTCCACTCGCAATGCGAGAGAGACTTATTCGAGAAATACATTCAAACCCCAGCTCCGGCCATCCAGGCATAACAGGCACCCTTGATCTGATCCAGAATCGTTATTGGTGGTCCACTATGCAAAATGACACCATGAAATTCATTAATAAATGCACCCTCTGTAATATGCACAAACACTCACGCCATTGTCCAGAGGGTTTATTACAGCCATTACCCGTTCCACATCGACCCTGGTACCACATAGCTATCGACTTCATTACGGATCCTCCACCTACTCAAGGTAATACCACTACTCTGACAATAATTTACAGATTTTCTAAGGCATGCAGACTCATACCCATCGCCGAATTACCCACTGCTATGGAGACAGCGGAACTGTTATGCAACCATGTATTTCGCTTCTTCGGTATGCCAGAGGATATTGTTTCGGATTGGGGACCCCAATTTACATCCAGTGTATGGTCAGCTTTCTTCAAAAGACTTACTATAAATGTCAGTCTAACATCTGGATATCACCCACAGTCCAGTGGCCAAACAGAACGTCTGAACCAAGAAATAACCCGTTTTCTGCGTACATACTGCCATCAAAATCAAGAAGATTGGAACAGGTTTCTTATGTGGGCAGAATATGCTCAAAACTCACTAAGAAAAGCAGCAACTGGGATAACCCCCTTTCAGTGCATACTAGGATTTTAACCACCACTGTTTCCCTGGACGGGAGAACCAACAGAACTCTCAGCAGTGAATGACTGGCTTCAGCGCAGCAAAGTCATGTGGAATTCCGCCCATACACACTTGTCAAGAGCCATCTGTCGCTACAAGGAACAAGCTGATCACCGCCGTCGCCCTCGTGGAAGACCCCAGCGCCGTTTGCCTCCTCGCGTCAAGAGCCGCTTGCAAGGAGGGGGCTCTGTCACCGACTCGGTCCCAGTCATTCCCCTCACTGGCCAGCAGAGGTCTCCCTCACCAGACTTTTAACACTACATCCCCCATTAGCCCCGTACCTGTCTCTGATTGCGTTACACCTAACTCTGATCACACACACACACACACACATATATAAGCAGTTCACACGCCTACTTCATTGCGAAGTCTTGTTTGCCCAGTCAACAATACAGAGCGTTTATTCCTTTACTCTGATTGATCTCCTGTTACTGACCCGGACTGCTATTGACCTCTTCGTTCTTGCTGCCTGCCCCGACCCTTTGCCTCTCTCTCTGTTCTCGACATGCGCTGCCAGCCCCGATCTATGCCTGTTACTACGACCAACGAATGTTTGATGTCTGCCCAGAGAATCTTAATGCCTGACATCTATGTGAGTTTATTGGCCAGCTATTTCTGTGTACTATTGATTCAATTGTGCTTAATAAATATACTGCAGATGGATCCCTCTCTGTCAGGCTCTTCATTACAAACAGATATATTTATCAAAGTAATATTTTAGTCATGGAACATCTTTAGAAATAGCAAGATAATACATTTAAATTCATGTGAAAAATTTAAAAAGGAAAAAAAACCCCTACAAAATGTTTATGAAATTGTGTATATATATTTTTTTTTCTCTAGATTTTTGCTGTTTTTAAAATTTTATTTAATATTTTTCTATGTTTAATATATATTTTTAAGCCATTATTGTAAGCCATTATTATTTTGTTAATAAGGTCTGGCTTCAGTACTGCCTAATCTAATGCATATGCATAAATATAATATTGTAAAGCATCCTATAGAAAATATTCATTTAAATAAGAGATTTATGAGGGGTGTATGGAGCCAATTCAGTCTTAAAAGTAAATGTACCTAGTATAATTCATAATTGTTTCGCAATTCCAAATAAATATATTAGGATCTACAAATAAACGTAAATCGATTGACAAAAAACAAGCATACACAGTGCAATCTACATATGCACAGAGAGCTACCCACAAATGCACATTAATGTACAAATGCACAAGAAGCAATTCACATATAAATGTCAGGCAAAATTGTGTTTGTAGAATAAAAAAATGCATAGATTTTAAAGTTTTTTTTTGTGCAAGTCTAATTGTACTTGTGAATATAATTCATGTTTGTGAATCACATTCTATTTATTTTGTGAACACGCTTGGTTTTTGTCAATCACTTTAAATTTATTCGTAGATCATAATATATTTATTTGGAATTACAAAACAATTATGAATTATGCTTTGTACATGTATTTACTTTTGAGACTAAATTGGCTCTATAGGGGTGCACTCATATATGCTGAGCACTGTAATGTAGTACCATATGTTCTCTAAAAATACAACACATAAAAACTGAACTGATCTATAGTACATTCAACTGAAAAAAAAGAAAACAAAAGGACTGCCAAGCAAATATCACCAGGGCAATAAAAAGTCCTAAGGTTTGTCTTTAAATATATAGTGGTCTAAATACAGCAGAGGAAACACTTACAGTATTAGCAAAGTGTCTCCAGAGACAAAAACTGACCTAAAACAAGTCTGTTTGTAAAGAAAGCAAACACTGACCCCAAGACAAAACAATAGAGTCTCTCAGCAATCAGCTAAAACAATTTCCCTGCTTTCCTGTTTAACTTTCACAGCCATAAAACGTGAGCGATGCCCTTTCTTAAGGCTTGAATTGCATCAGGGTTTGTTTATTTGCACAAAGCCAAACATGTTGCGTTTCCATGTTATTTAGCGTATGTCAGTTTTACGATGCCATAAAACAGAAAAGCTAATGATTTAAACTGACATTGTTTTTTTAATTTAGTTTCTTCACAGAGTTTCTTTTTTCTGTTGGACACACACATAAAAAATATGCTAAAGAATGTTAGAAAGCCATTGAGTTCTATAGTATTTATTTTCCTACTATGGATATCAATGACTACCTATCCTTTAAAGCAGAGGTTCCCAACCTTTTTTTTGTCTGAGACCCCCTTTTCCCCTGGAAAATATTGTAAGACCCAGACCCACATCACATTATCACTCATATAAGTTTGCAGTAATGATGATGAAAAATGTTGTTGTTAAACAAAACTGTATGTTTATTACTATATCCTGATATATTTATGCACAAATAATAGCCTAATGTTAAATATAAAAGCAAAACCTCAGTAGGCCATTTGTAACTGAAAAACATAAGCCTTTGGCCTTTAAATTGGCCCTATTTGAAATTCAATAACTACAACATCAGTAATCACACTGGTGTATAAGGGCATAAATAATATAGGCTACTACAATTTAATACTTGCATGTTATTTGTTATGCGTGTGAAAATGGAATGAAACCATAGTTCAGGTAACTATCTTGGTATTTTCTGCATTTTGTGTTTCCAGTATTGCTAGCGCTGCAACCCAAACTGTTTGGAGCTTCCTCACCTGGGTCCAGTGTGCTTGGGTCATTACTATTAACTGCTGAAGGCGAATCAGTGAGACTTGGGGCTCTATTTTAACGATCTAGGCGCAAAGTCTAAAGCGCATGGCACAAAAGCATTAAGGGTATGTCTGAATCCACTTTTGTTATTTTCCATGGCGCACGGTCTAACAGGGTTATGCTTATTCTCTTAATAAGTTATGGGTGTGTTTTGAGAATAAACCAGAGTCAGTTGAGTCGGTCCATGGCACATTTGCTATTTACATAGCGGACTTTGTAAGCGGAAAAACTAAACACTTCACTAGCGAGAAAACAGTTAAACAGAATATCTGCAGCACGACAATAAAAAATGAGCCACCTCCAATCGGTTTTTACTTTCACTTTCTCTTTGTGAGTTTCATAGATAAAGAAACGGTGTTGTACACTCCACTGACGACAATTATTTCAAAATTTAGTTCTAATTTCCAGCAAACGAATACATGAACAACAATAATGAAGTGTGGTCAAAAAAGTGAGTTTTATCCAAACACACATGCTATTCTTATGCCCCATATGGTCCAAAACCAAGTGGACAAATCTAATCTTGTTTTTAATAAAACAAATACAAATATGCATATAATACATTATACTACTAATAATAATAACATTATACAAAAGCAAGTTGTAGTGAATAAACTGGAAAAAGCTCCCGAGATGAATGCATGGAGGTAGAAATTATGTAGAAATGAAATTTATGTAGAAATGATAATTTTTTGTAATATTTTATTCCTTTAATTATTTATCATGTGTAAAGATATTTGCCTATTGCTGTACATTCTGTGTGTTTTTAACAATGTGTAAGTAAGGGCGCACAACTATCGTGATCTGCACTGGACTTTAGACCTGCTTTCAGCTGGTCTGTTGCACAGTCTATTTTAGTTGCAATGCACTTTAACACTTTTCCGGCCTTTTCTAGACCGGAACAACCATGAGTCCACAAACTGGCGCAAATGGATTTGCTATTTAAACAACGTGGCGGAAAACCAGAAAATAAAGGTTGCGCTGGTCTGAAAATAGCAACACATTGGGGCAAACACGTCTTGCACCTTATTGTGTCGGGTGTATGATAGGGCCCTTGGTCTTTTTTGTGGAGGACAAATTACAAATTTGTCAATTTTTTGATCAGCCAGCGGATGAAATTAACTAAGGCAACATGATCGTTCTCCTAATTGTCCACTGCTAAAAATGTAAAAAATATGATGCAACCCCCTACAGAGTTCGCTGAGGCCCCCTTGTGGGCCGGGGCCCCCCAGTTGGGAACCGCTGCTTTTTCCTATTTTGTGTTCCACAGAAAAGAGAAACTTATATACAGTTGAAGTCAAAATTATTAGCCCTCCTGTGATTTTTTTTTCAGAATATTTTCCAAATTATGTTTAACAGAGCAAGGAATTTTTCACAGTATTTCCTATAACATTTTTTCCTCCGGAAAAAGTCTGATTTGTTTTATTTCAGCTAGAATAAAAGCAGGTTTAAATTTTTTTAAAAACATTTAAGGTCAATATTATTAGCCGTCTTAAGCAATATTGTTTTTTTGTGTCTAGAGGACAAACCTAATTGACTTAACTTGCCTAATTAATCTAATTAACCTAGTTAGGCCTTTAAATAACACTTTTAGCTGCATACTAGTATCTTGAAAATATCTAGTAAAATATTATAAACAGAATTTGGAGAAAAAATACGGAGGGGGGTGGCTAATAATTTAGGAGGCTAATATTTCTGACTTCAACTGTATATGTTTTGGAGTAAATGGTGAGTAAATAAAATTTTTTGGGTGAACTAAACCCTTCAAAAGTGAAATCTGTAAATGCACGTGTATTACAGCTCAGAAAACATGGCACGTGTCTTTAATCAACCCCAGACTTATTTTGCATGAAGGCTTTGTGCATTAAGATAAACAAAGCTAATATTTAGGCTTTGACTTTATTAAAACATCCATCTCAAGGATCTTCTGTGTACTAAGAGCCAGTTCCTTTTCAGCATTGATCACGTTGCTCTTGAGGTTGTTTGTAACAGATAAATGTGCTGATAAATGAAGGGGAGGGCACTAAAAGCAGTGCTGTTGCCATTGCTCTGTTAGATCATCATTAGGTCATCTGTAAAGCAGATGGTTACAATACAATAGCGCTCTTCAAAACAGGTCCTCTCTGAGCTCGACAGATTTTGCCTTTTCTCTCACAGAAGGTTACAGAACATCTGCAGCATCAAAACAAGAGAGATTTGTGAAAGCCTTGGATCAGATCAGTGAACAGTAGGTTGGCAGTTGAATAGCTTACCAGAAAATGCAAAAGAGTTTCATGATTTCAGAAATTAGCTTCAATCAATCAATCAATCAATCAATCAATCAATCAATCAGTGAACAGTATGTTGACAGTTGAATAGCTCAGCGGTTTTCAACATTTTAGGACACACGCCCGCCCAAGTTTGTCCAATTTCACTCTAACATGCTTACATAATCTGTGATTGGATATTTGACATGACTAACTGTAAATTATCTTCCACTGTCAGTAAGCGTGAGCCATAGCCTACTTGCGTACATACATAAAGAAAATGCTGCTTTGCAAAGCCAAGTTTGCAGAGCCCTGACGGTGTGGTTGAATACCTTTATATGGACACCAATACTTTAATACAACATGATTAAGACAATAACCTGATAAAATCATAATTAAACTAAACAGAAATGAAATTAAGACAAGTGGGGTATGCATATATTAGTGGCATTATTGAAGTAAACACTGCAATCAAACTATTACCGTCATGTAGGACTTTTCACTACATGTTGAGACAAGATCCATACACACGGCTGTCAGTAAAGGACCACAGACACACACATCGCGAAATGCAGATTTTTTTTTTTCTTTTCATTTGGTGTATGAATTAAATTCTATTAAAACAACACTCTCCAACCAGTCCTTACTCGATACTTGTGTCAAATACCCCAGCTTGTCACGGGGGGCATGCATGAAATTTTAATGAGTGAAAAATCAAACTTCCGAACTGCAGTTAAAGTAAAAAAACTTAAGATGAAACACCCAAAATTACATGAAAGTCTGCAGCAAACGTGGATAGCCTGGTAATGCAACATTTAAAAAGCACTTCATGTAAACACCTTAATTATAATATTGTCTTATTTAGATTGAGGCAAATAACTATTACTGATGTCCATGTAAACAAAGTCAGTAGTGTTTTCAATGTAAGTGAAAGATCCAGAAGGGCATCCTGCTGATTTGATTCAGAAGGGCACTTTTTTGTCAGATGGCTCACCGGTTTTACTTTCATTCACCGTCATTAATTTTAAAAAGCACCTGGTCCATTTTATTTGTATATTATTTTACTCGAATGCATTAACTCTACAGGTGCCTGATAGTTAGCTCTGGAACTAATGTTAATGAGATTCACTCTAGTGAACGCATAAAAATCATCATCCTAATTTACTCAAGTGCACGCCTCAAATTCTCGCGCCCCCCTTAACAGGTGCTAGTGCTCCCCTGGTGGGGCATGCCCCACAGGTTGAAAAACCCTGGAATAGCTTACCAGAAAATGCAAAAGACTTTCGTGATTTTAGAATTTTGCATCAATCAATCAATCAATCAATCAATCAATCAATCAATCAATCAATCAATCAATCAATCAATCAATCAAACAAACAATCAAATTTTAAATACTCTGGTTTGTTTTGTAAATCGAAAGAAAATTGATGTTTTAACCTTTTAGCTATAATTCTATAACATTTTTTGATTATTTAGATTAATATAAATGAACGTAAATAATGTGTACTTAACATATAAATAATATTTTTTTATATAATATATAACATTTTAATGCTATTATTATTCATATTATAAGTACTACTACTACTACTACTACTATTATTATTATTATTATTATTATTATCATCATTATCAGCTGTAGTAGTAATAAGAGTATTTGACACAATAATTTGATATATAACTATTAAATATAAATATATATTTTTATTAATAACTTAAAACGTCTGTAGTTAACATTATCTACAGCAGGGCTATATTTCATTTTTTCATTTTCTTTCGGCTTAGTCCCTTTATTAATCTAGGGGTCGCCACAGCGGAATGAACCGCCAACTTATTCAGCATATGTTTTACGCAGACGATATGTTTGGGATGCCCTTCCAGCTGCAACCCAGTACTGGGAAACACCCATACATTCCCATTCACACACATACACTACAAACAATTTAGCTTACCCAGTTCACCTATAGCGCATGGCTTTGGACTTGTGGGGGAAACCGGAGCAACCAGAGGAAACCCACGCGAACATGGGAAGAACATGCAAGCTCCACACAAAAATGCCTACTTATCCGGTCGGGACTCAAACCAGCGACCTTCTTGCTGTGAGGCGATCATGCTACCCACTGCATCAACGTGACACCCAGGACTATTGTAGTTAACTTAAAGTCATGCATAAAACTAAACAATTAGCAACCCCCCCCATTAGCAATTCCCAAAGGAACACATGGGAATTAGCCCAGGTCGACCTAACAACGTCAAGCCTGAGCAGTTCTGTTAGGTTACACAAATGCCATAATCAGCCACAAACTGCAGATTCAGTCACCCTCGTGATCTCATTCTTAATCTTCTCAAAAGTGTTCATGGCCCACTAGCATTCAATGACATATATGTGATGACGAATCTGAGGTCAGGAGTTAACTATTTGCCCCTTTAACTGGTCATAATGCCACCTTTTGACCTTAAAGTGTTAATTATCTGCACTTTCTGGGTAACCATATTGAAGAGCTCTAGTTATTTATACACAAAGCAGACAATGAGAGATCCATTGTTCATTCCCACACAAAAGCAGATGTTAAACCGCCAAAATATTTATGTGGTTCTGTTATAACTGTTTTATCAAATGGCACAAATCGAACCTTACCTTCCCAGTTTGAATCCGAAAGTGCATTGTAAGCATCTATGTTGGTTAGAAACATCAACACTCTGCATGCATCTTTATGATATATTTATATTTATAGATATATATACAAACCAAAACTGTACATCATCAGCAAGACTGTGTTTTGAGAAAACTGACATTTTTGCTGTTGTTTGAACTTTAAACAAGAAGTTGTGGATCTAAACACTTCTAACCAAACCCAGACACAATCTGCAGATCTTTTTGCACTGGTTTTAGGGGGAAAAATCTGTGGAGGTCTGAGGCATGAATCTAAATGGATTCAACATAAAACATTTGTCTCCCTAAAAAAACTCAAGAATTGTGTTGATTCAGGTCATTTTAAAGAAGTAGCTTGAACAATCAGCAAAAATATATTTTGAGTGTACTTTTGGCATTCATTACATTCAATAAAAACATGTCATTCTAGGTTCATTATTCACTGATTTCAATGATCCATTTAGAGCAAGACTTCAGCAAATAATTCACTGATTTAAATGATCAATCCCTTTAGAGCAAATCTCGAGGTAACGATTTATTGATCCATACGATTTGGTGAGAAAGAGAGTCTCTGATTAATGATTAACTGGTTCAAATGATCCATTCAGAGCGAGTCTTTAGTTAACAATTCAATGATTTAAAGGATCC
>CAIGQZ010032461.1:10146878-10185823 GCA_903798205.1 Danio tinwini | reverse complement strand
TATTTATATAGAGATAGATATTAAATATATTTATTATAAAAGAAAATAATATTTCAAATATGTATAAAATGTACACTGCCAGAAAAAAAGATGCAAACACTGTCACTCCTATCCTTTTTAGGTACTCAAATAGACCTTTAAGGTCAATTATGGACTGTTTAGATATGTACCCTTATATATAATAATGTGTACAGTATACTGTATGCACATACTAATAGCAAGTGGCAGACAAAATCAGCTTTATATTATAAGCAATTACATAATTATAATCACAATCTTCAATGAATAATATTTTTTAATTTCCTGGCTGGGAATGATTATACTGCTTCAGTCTTACTACTGCCACAAATGCAATACCCATTAAAATGTTTGGATCAAGAAAAATATAACACTAGATTATAAAAGTAATATGTGTCAGTAATATTTGTCAAAATTATGTTATGACCAAAATTGGGTCTCTTACAAGGGGGTCACACAATATAAAAACAACTTACAGTACATCGCCAGACGTGATATGTTCACTTTAAGACAGAAAACCAAAACAGATAATCAAATAATAATAATCAAACATACATAAGTTCACTTCAACCAAACTGTTGTCAATGAGACTGATAAGAAAAAAAAACAGCAACCAAGTCCACTGTTGACTTGACACTGTATTTATTTATTGATTTTTTTTTGTAGGGCAGAGCAGCTACTTGTGAGAAACAACTGACACACATTATAAATTACACCATTTTGTTTCCCATTGAGTCAACAACTGCTCTTTAAAAGATTATTAGTAGTTTTTAATGAGAGACTTTTGTGAGCTACTTCTAAAATCCTTACACTTCATCATATTTTGAGATGTTAAGACTGTAATGTCAAGCCCTTTTGTCTAAACTCTTATATAATAAACAAATACTTTGTTATTTTATTGATTGTGGATGATAAATCCTTGTTAAGAGTGCCATTGTTCCATGTTGTTGCGAGAGATCACTATCTTAATTGCTCTTCAAACCACAATCAACTCTCTATGTTGATTTCTTATGGCATTTAAAGCAGCTGTTAAGTGATTTTCCAAAACAGACCTTTTACTCACTAATTTAGAGTACTGGGAGAAAACTTGGGAGTACAAAAAATTGAATTAGAATTTGCAATTATATTTTACAACTAAATAAATACCAAGTTATGTTCAATTAAGCAATGCTTTGAAATAGAAACATGGGAATAGTACTTTCTTGTAAAATGAAACATTGAAAAAGTGTTTGAGGGGCAGTTCACACAGAATGCATTTATGTGGTTTAAGTTTTTTCAAAGTAACTATTTTAACTTTAGTATCATCTTCATAAATATTCAGATATTGAATATTCAGATTCATAAATATTCAGAGACCCAATGGTTAAATACATTTATTCAGTGCATAGTTCTTAGCTAACAAATTGGCAATCAGAATTATTGGCCAATGAAAAATAAAGATGTGGGTGGGTGCATGCGTCATGAGTTACAGTCATATATTTTTACAGTAATAATATATATTAAAGGGACAGTTCACTCAAAAATTAAAACTCTGCCATCATTTACTCTCAATTCACTTTTCCCAAACCTGATTGAGTTTGTTTCTTCTAATGAACACTAAAGAAAATATTTTGTAGAAAGCTGAAAACGGTAACCTTTCACTTCCATAGTATTTGTGTTTCCAACTATGGATGGCAGTGGTTACAGGTTTGCAGGTTTCTTCAAAATGTCTTCAGAAAAAACAAAAGAAACAATTCTTCAAAAGAAGAAACTTTTTTTTTTTTTTGCCAGACCGGTTATTGACAAAATGGGACAGATCCAAATCTGATATTGCACGAGTACTATTCTGTAATATTGATAACCCACACAAAAGCCATTAAGACAGTATAAGGCATCATTATGCATAATGCCATCCGTCTACAGAACTATCTTCTTACAGTATTACAGTCTACAATATTTCTCTATTGCAATCGGTATATCACAATAATAAACCCTAAAAAAAGTAGCACAATAACTACCAGATTACTGTTGTGTTTGTGATATGGAAAAACGCTAAACACATGCGGGGATTTCTTTTTTCTTTCTGCCAACACAACACATTCCTAATATGTGAGTTCCATCTCACACTCATTACACTACAATTATATGATATAAATACAGCGCTAACATATTACGCAGACAAAAGAGAGAGATCGACTTAGAATATCACTTACCAGTTATTAAGTGATTATTTGATCAGCTGTATCTTCTAAAGGCTTATTCTGAAGTCCTGTCGCCATCATGTGGATAGACAACATCAACCGTCTTTGGTCTGCTCAGTATGGCAAGCTAATGGCCGCATATGATCTCTCAGAAATTATAAATATTTTAAAATAGGCTCTATCCTTATAAATAAACTGCATAGTTGCAATCTAAACAACAACATTCTTGACTAAAAAAGCCTCAAAAGTGCATTATGTTGTTCAACAGCAGTAATATTTGTCAAACTGTAGAGTGTCCTCTGCTTGTTGCTGTATGTGGACAAAGTAATACACAAAGGTGAAGGGTGAAAATGCGGTACAAGTTTATGAATTTGACTATTGAACAGCACCCATTCTTGCCTCAGGACAATTTTTAATAAATTGAATTTTGAACTGTATAAATGTAAAAAAAAATGTAAAAAAAAAACTGAGCTGATATTGGATTGTTATACCAGTACTATACTCAGAATTTTTGGATTGAATCGCATAGGATCCTAAAAACACGGTATTGGAGCATCCCTAGAAATGTTCCTCTGTTTTACTTTGCACTTGGAGTATCCCCTTTACTTTTGTTCAGGCCATTTACAAAAAAAAAAAAAAATGCTATGGAAAAGTAGCAGAGTGGAATCCACACATTCTGAGTGAATGGCCTCTTACTGTTCATCAAACTCAAAATAGCTGCAAATGCCACAAACAATATTTCAATGTTTTGGTTTAGGGTTTTTTGGCCATGGAACAAATAATGTAGATCTAACTTAAAAAAACAAAAGAAGAAACAAAACAAAAGGAGGAAAGCCCCAAGCCCGCCTGCTTGTCCAACTGCATTCCCAGATAAGCTAAAAAATTTCAATAAAGCGAAGGCGGCACTGACCAGCAAGTCAAACTTTGGTTTGAATGTGCGTGAAATCACCATCAAAAAATGGCATTATTCATCCCAACCCCACCCCCAAATTCTCATATGGCCTTCGTATTTTAAACGCCCTGCTTCAGAGACTCTCTTCAATATTTTTCTTTCAGAAAGAGTCACGGCAGCTTTTCTACTCTGTCTGTCAGCTCAGAATAGAGAATTACTGCTCCAACTCACATACTTCAGACATGGGGAACAAAAAGAAGCAGAGGTGCAGAGAGAATAAAGGGTGATTTCTCAAGGACAGTAAAACACTAAGACACATTGGCAAATTCCCAAACGCTCATGCTTCCAACATGAGCATAGGCAAATGATTGATCAGTTTTCATATTTTGTTGCATGAAGCAACACTTGAAGGGACTTGATTCTGGAATGACTGGTCTCTTGGTAATTGCAGTGTTTTCTAAGGCACTGTAGGCCTGTGGGGATTGAGAAATCACTTCTGCTGAGAGCAGCACCCAGTCGCCTGGCTGTCAAAAAGCAATAACTGGACCTTTTCAACCGTTCTGAGAAATTTCCAGTTTGATCAAATCCATGCACTGTAATGTCACTGGCTGATTTTCAAAGGGAGTCGTGTCACTTGTAGTTTGTGCCTGGCAGTGTTGAGGCTATTATGCATTTATGATGTACTTGACTAAATAAAGTTTTAGCAGATATTTAAAAGAAAGTATTACTTATTCAAACTATTATTCAACAAGGATGCATGAAATCATGCTTAATCAAAAGTGACAAAAAAAAAGTTTATGTTTGTATTTCAAATAAACGCAGTTTTAAACTTTATCATCAAGACATCTTGAATACAAGTTTTAAGCAACACAACCATTTGCAAAATTGATAATAAATTTATGATATTTTATTTAGAAGAAAAGTTTCCTGAGTTCAACCAAATCAGCCTATATTGTATAAGAAAGGATTTGAAACTGAAGACTTGAGTAATGATGCTGAAAATTCTGCTTCCTTCAAAGGAATAAAAAAAATGGTAAAAAATAAAATGCATTTGCAATATATTTTAGGTGCCAATCCTGCTATAAAAACAGTTTAAACCAGCCTAGGATGGTTAGCTGGTTTTAGCTGGTTTTAGTTGTTTTTTGATTTTAATACAAGTAAAACAGTAGCACTATGTGAAAGTCCATAATTTGTGGAAAGAAACTTGCATGTAATGGCGTCACGGTGGCTCAGTGGGTAGTACGATCGCCTCACAGCAAGAAGGTCGCTGGTTCGAGCCTTGTCTGGGTCAGTTAAAAAAAAGCCGAAAAAAAAATAAAAAAAATTAATGAATGAATTTGCATGTAAACATAAATAGTGCAGATTAATATCCACATGCGCCAACCGAACTCTTTCTTACTTCCGTATACACTGTGAGGAATATAGACTCTTTCATGGGTTGTAATACACCCGTGATCAAATTTTATCTTTCAGCTAAAACAAACATGAAAACCTACTCCCAGTCCTGTCCAACATAAAAAAACAGCATCTAGTTCAATCATTCACATACAAAACCAAGCACCCCGGAAAGAGAAACCTGCTCCACAACAGACTAACGCTACTGTAATATTTATCACAAACAAAGAAATATGGTCGTGCTAAATCTGTGATTGACATTCACTGACTCTCCCAGTGATTTCTTTTGTGTTTTTGGCCTGTACTGACGTTTCAGATGAGTCTCTGTTGGACATTTAATCTCCAAGCTCTCCTTCATCATAGCTCTTTGCACAGACAACAGCGCTTGTATATGGTTTTGAGTGTGACCTTGATGGAAAATGATTGAACACTCATGTCGTCTGTGAACTCACTGTTTACCTCAGCTACTAATATATATCATCCAACAGTAGCTGTGCTGCATGTGAGCATGACAGAAACACAGATTTCTCCTCGCAGACTATGCTGCAAATATAAGATGAGTCTTAAGCGAACATTAGCATATGGCAATTAACATATCATTTTAACATATTTATTCCACAATTCTACACTTGAAAAAATACTTCTAATGGTTTTTGGTATTTGGTATGATCCACAAAATAAATGAAGATGCTGAATAACTCTTTTGTAAATAATAAGGATGTAACTTGAAGTCCATTCAAATATGTGATCATTCAAATCAGTTGAGATACCAAACAAATTGCGATACAATAGACAAAGTACCAACCTACGTCACACGGCTCCCCGGTTGCAAAAAGAGACCGGTTATAATAGCAAACACGTCATGTTGTGCGGTAGGATGCCAAATTCGAATAAAAAACGTAACTTTTACCATACACCACACTGCTTTTATGCCAACTGCAGACGTATTTGGCTAAAAAGGAGCTAAATGAAGTGACAACCTAATTAGAAATGCTGGACTTTGCAGTTCTCATGTTATATCAGGTAAGTTCACGCTATGCTGAATCATATACATTACTCGTTTTTGATTGCAGCAATGATTGCAGCAAAAACTGTTAAATATGTTTAAATAAACTGTGGACACTGAATGCTAAGACTGAAATGTGAAAGTGTAAGTTATTAAAGTTGGTTTTATATTCACGTGTTCATTCAGTGACAACTTGTGACACACTCCCTATTTTGTTTACCACTGCACTTTGAATATTCCGTCTGAAATAACCTGCAAGTGTGACTTGAAAACAATTAACACTGTTTATTTGACTGTGAAAAATGTTACACTTTGATAGTCATTGGGTGCTAATGTGATTTCGCTATTTAGAGTTTGCAAATAATACTTATATGAAATTATATTATTAATGGGAAAGTCCGAATGTGCGAATATAAAACCAACTTTACCTTTATGTTTAAGTTCACATACCCTGGGCCTGCCGTACAGGTGCAGTTCGCTGTCAGAATACAGTTGTTCTGCTTGTTGATGAATACCCAGGCCTTGTATAACGTTAGCTCCGTCTTTTTTTACTTAACTTTGACTAGGCAGAACCTTGGTTTTTAGCACTACATATTTTTAAATCTGGTAATCATGATTCATCAGGCATTATTTCTTGCACATGACCACACAAAACAAAACTGTAGGCATTCAAAGACTTGTCGGCCTTTAACTTCTCTCTTGTAAAATCCCTTGGAGCTTCAATGAAATTGTATATTTGGGGCTGGATGCTTGGTCATTTTGTCTTATTCAATATCCATTAAGAGGGTGCTATTGCAAATGGACCTGTCAGACGAACTTTAACGTTAATATTGCAGAATCACTGTGCTTATCACTGGGTGACAAGCTGTTATAATACACTGAAAGCATTATGTAAATAATATATAGAATCTGTAATCAATATAACTTATCTTTAATACAACAACAAACTCTGAACCCCATTGGATGTCATTCCCTCGCTGTAAATGCTAGCGCTCCCGGTTTTTCTGCCACCTCCCTGCGCGCGCATCCTGAATGTTTACAAACAACAAACATGGTAATTGGTCTATTGGAGTTGGAGTTTATATAAATGAATCTCTGAGGGTCTTTAATCTACATTGTATTTTCTATTCATCTTTCCTCTGAATAATACATAATAACGTGTTCATTAAGTGCAGTGCTGTTTTATTTACAGCGGTAACCCAGGAATCCCAATATCGCTGCTGTTCATAAGTGCCACCTGTTGGTAGAGAGTGAATCTGCATCTAATTAATTTCCTCTGCTTTTTACTACAGATCCGACCATTCTGTTTTTTTTTTGTCATATTTCGAAATGATACAGTCTAATTTAGATTAAAAATATCTAGAGGTTGATCACACCGTAGCACTTTTTGCGTTGAGAGGTGGCTTTTTTGAATGATTTACTAACGGCCGTGAGCTTTCTGCATGCTGCTTATGCGTCCTGCGCGCCTCGCATGTTAACCGCTTACTACTCGTCGCATTTTTGCCGTTGTGCACCATGCGCCATTCTCCAATTAAATGAAAGCAGAGGCAGAGTTTCCGTTGAGGTGACTGCAGTGTTTGTGTTGTCAAGGCAACTATGGAGACTTTTGAAGATGGAGGAGAGACTTGTGGTTACTGTTTGGTTGTGGTTACTGTTTTGATTGTGGTTACTCACAAATCTTGAATTTCACAATATTATTAAATACTAAAATTATACCAATATCAACAGGCACACTCTCGAAAAACACAGCTGATTCAGTTATTACCTAGTGACATAAAAGGCGCACCTCTCGGGCAGTATGCTCGGGCATTCTGTTTGAATGAGGAAACATTAAATTCTCCAAAACTGCTTGCCAAGCTTACAATTGAATTTCATATTAGGAATCATCAATGAAATTCAGCAACAACTGTTTCTTTAGTTTTATTTCTAAACGTCCAAATCACACAAAATCTGCAGAAACTCATGCCTGGTCCGAGCCCCTCCCCCGTGGTATCGCCAGCGTATAGCGATTGATGATTAGCTCCTGTACTAGAAGATGGCCTTTATTTGCCATATAGCGATCGATGATTGGATTGGATTGGATTGGATTGGATTGGATTGGATGATTAAACTAGTAGGCAGGGCTTTATTCACCATATTAACCTTTACACTTTTCCCCATTCAAAAAGATATGAGTGACAAGTCTTGTGAGTTCTATGGTCTTTGTTTCGGTGTGATCAGTCTCTCATGCTGCATGTGTGCTGCATCTTTGTTTGGATCATGATGATTAAAATGCAGTGGTTGCCTCTAATTTTGAATGGAAAGAGCACAGGCAGGGCCTTACAATTCTGACAAAAATTTGAGCAGCAATTGTCTATAAGGACATTTTTCAATCAATTCAATTTGTTCAATCAAAATTGTGAATTGAATCTAATCGAATCATGACTTCTGTCAATCGTTACATTCATATTAAATAACGGTTTCAAAAGGAAGTTTTTATAGTGATCCTGAAAAAATTCCAGTTAAAATACAGTTTTAGCATTTCTATAATCTAAAAAACGTTTTCCCTATAAAGAATCTTTTGTGGAAAGGTTCTCCACTACAGAACCTTCAATGCGAATAAAGAATATTTTAGAAGTGTATGAATGCACATTTGTCACACAAATATCAAACTGATAGGGCCCATAATAAGTGTCCACTACTCCCTATTAGGTAAGGCATATACTGTGCAATTTAGGTCAGGTTTTGAGCTGAATTCAGACTCATGCCACTATTTAAATAGGGCAGCATTTTAGCTTTTAGCATATGCCATTTGTTGTAGGGTTGTCACGATACTGGAATTCGATACCAATTGATACAGAAATTTAAAAAAAATCCACTTCCCACTAACATTTGAGCGCTGTTAAGCAAGTTCTTAAACACTGCTGATTAGCCATTGGGTTCATGTGCTCAGCACAAATGACCATGAAGGTCATCAGTTTACCAAACTCACCGTTGTTTACTGAGTGTAACCACATATACAGGAACACTGGAGTCACGTCGATTAACTGGTTTGTCTAGAAGCTGACATACAAGCGATCCGCTAATGAATCGCGGCTTTAAAATGCTCCAGTGTCCCTGTATTTGTGTTTACACTCAGTAAACAGTGGTGAGTTTGGTGAACTAATTGTCACGTTTGTGGATCTTTCTGTTTTTCTTGCATGTATGTGTGTGTGTGTGGGAAGTGGGTGTGTATTGTTTAAGTTCTTCACCTCATGGTGTGTGTCTGTGTATGTGTGTTTACATTCATCAGCTGAGTGGTCACGTGTTTTGTTACTACTCACAACACAGGTGTTTGTTATCAGTCACAGCTGTTGCGCGTTCCACGCGCTATATATGTTCAGTGTTTTGTAGTTAGCGTTATCAGTCCGTTGTTGTTCACTCCTGTGTCTGCTTTCTGTTAGACTCTCTCGCTCGCCTTGGTGGAGGCTCTCCGACATAGCCTGTTTCATTTGGACCTTATGCACGTCTCTGTTGAGCACGTAAACCCAATGGCAAAATCAGCTGTTTAAGAACGTGCTCAATAGCGCTCAAGTGTTATCGGGAAATTGGCGTTTTTAAAATTTCAGTTTCGATCAATATTGTACAACCTAGTACATTGTACAACCTAGTATTGTACAACCTAATTTGTTGTGCTGTGATCATGCAGTTTATTGGGGGGGGGGGGGGGGGGTATGTACTTCAATATGCATATGTTGAAGTATGCATATTATACGGTCTATTATACTATATTAGCTTATTATACTATAATAGTATGCATATTATACCATAAAATTTTTTTTTTATTATGGTAACACTTTATTTTGATGGTGTATTTGAGAATTAGTAGACTGTCTGCTTAATATCTGTTGATACTGCTTCTTCAACAGACATTTAACTGACTATAAGAAAATTTGTAAGTACATGTCAACTTCAACTAACCCCAACCCTAACCCAAACCCCACAGTCTACTTATAATCTAATGAGAATTAGTTGGCATGTAGATGCAATTTAACTTAAATTCAACAAACGGACCATCAAAATAAAGTGTGACCAAAATGATTCATTCAGATAACCCTGCAACATCATCATACAATGGCCAAGCTCCAGTAGCACATATTAGACAAGTCTCAAGTTTGATGACTGTAAATTTCTCGTTCCCTTACGCCCCATTCAAACGGGGCTTTAGCGTCAATGCTTGACAGAGGGCGTGTCTGAAGTTGGGGCTGACGCGATTATCATAGCAGCGTCAGCCAATGAAATTAGTCAGCAATCGGCTACTGTCTGAGCTAGTGTATTTGCATACAGCGATCTGATTGGCTGACGCTTCCGTCAGCGCTTGAGAAGTTGAGAAAGTCCCAACTTCTGCAGCGAGCAACACCACTGATGCGGTGCTGACGAATTCCCAATGCAGTTCGGCAACGCCTGTGGTCACCCATTTAAAGTGAAGCATTGAAGCTGACGCCCCGTGTGAATGGGGCCTTATTATCAAAGCTTTTCCCTAGTTTCACATGATCCTTCAGAAATTCTCAGACATTCGAAGGATCAAACAGAGGACAGAAAATGGCATTCAATTATCTTTGATAGTTGAAATTGTTTGCTAATATTCTACGCAGATTCTAAAAAAATGATAGAAATGTCTTTGACAAAATATAGAAAAAATCTAAAATAAGACAGACACAATACATATTCAATACAAAAATATAACTTGTTTGTTTAGCTTTAAATGCTTCTTTGTTTTCATACTGTACTGTTAAATTGTATGACTGCCAAATACAGAACCTTTGCAATCTCTTGTATACAATGGCATATCATACTCTGAATCTGGACCTGCATATATTAAGGACAGAAGGAACTCTGCAGACAGATATCTTATTCATGGATAGTGTGTCTGAGTAAATCACCACCAATTTACATAGGGAAGATATACAGGCTTTGAGGCTGACAAGAATGATTCAAATTAATGTGCATTTTAATGACACACAGTCCACTATGCATGAGGATCACTGCCATTTATCTTAGCACAAACTCATATTTTCGAAGATGCAGAGCTCGCATTAGCCACAATGATCTGTTTGTGCAATTCCATATGTTTTGGAATATACTCTCGCTAAGAAAACAGAAGCCATTCATCTTAAAAATCACCAAATCTATTGACGTCTCACACATACTCTGCTCCTCCACAAAATCTTTTTTGGCATCAGCTCTTGGGAAAACCAGCCAACAATATTAAATGGATGAATCCATCTTTCTAGCTCAAACATGCACGATTAAAATGCAATAACAGGAATATTAATACTAGAGTAATACATTATTAGTTGACACTGTGTTCCCATATGAGCATTTTAGGCATCGCACAAATTTTACAGTTTAGAAATAAGCATGTTTCTGTCAACATGTAGTCTCCAACAATTTTAAACATACATAATATTCTTAAAACTCAGCAGGAACCTCTTTTGGTAAATAATTCTGAGATTCTGAGCCCTATAATGTGAGTTTTATCTCATACCGCTAAAACAATGCTTCAATAACTTGATTTTAAGTTAATATGCTTATTGAAATCTAATTGGAAATGGAGTTTAGCCTTGGTTAAAGTAATGGATTCTTCCAAAAATGAGCTAGAACAAGAGCGATGTTTTAGCAAAGCAGGATTAAAGCCACCGAATTGATGCTTCCCTTAGAAAGCGCGTTGCAGGAACTAACAAATGAGAGTATAAACTTAAATGTAGCCTCGACTTCCTGCAGTGAGTGTCAGGCTTGAGGGGAAAAAATAAATCTCCAGAGCCCCGTCTTTATCATTATCTCTGTATGGCTTTGAGTCTCTTTAATTCTTAAATGTGAACAGAGCCTAGATGCATTTGAATGAGAAGACAGGATCACAAATCACTGCATTACTGCTGGCAGTAAACATTGAGACGTAAAAAAGAATATCAACAACATGTTTAAGTTCCCCCCAAAGCAAAACAGCACATGCACATATAGACATATTATATGCAGCATTCATCCCAAGCAAATAGGAGCCAATTTTAATGCATTTTCCAGATTTCCTCCACAAATTCCTTCATCTTTCTGACTGCTAATAATCTATTCAAGATGATGCATTCATGAAATTAGCATATAACATTCTTTAAATGGAGCGCAAAGTGAGAAAATGCAGACATTCTGACTTTTAAAATGAGAATGTTTCCCATATTGTAGCTGGAATTTTATAAGATAACTTTGATAACTGCCTTGATTCAAGGAGAAACTGATCAATTAAACTTCAAGGACAGTCCATGAGTGCTAAGTGCCTGTTTAACACTTACTGGCCACTTTATTTGGTAAACCTGTCCAACTGCTCGTTAACGCAATTAGCCATTGACATGGCAGCAACTCAATGTATTTAGGCATGAAGACATGGTGAAGGCGATCTGCTGCAGTTCAAACTGAGCATCAGAGTGGGGAATAAAGGTGATTTAAGTGACTTTAAACATGGCATGGTTGTTGGTGCTGGACAGGCTGGTCTGAGTATTTCAGAAACTGCTGATCTACTGGGACTTTCATGCAAAACAATCTCTAGGGGTTTACAGAGAATGGTCCTAAAAAGAGAAAATATCCAATGAGCGGCAGTTCTGTGGGCGCAAATGCCTTGTTGATCCCAGAGGTCAGAGGAGAATGGCCAGACTGGAATGGCCAGAACTTAAATAACCACTCGTTACAACCAAGGTATGCAGAAAAGCATCTTTCAAGACACAACATCTCCAACCTTGAGGCAGATGAGCTACAGCAGCAGAACACCACACCGAGTGCCACTCTTGTCAGCTAAGAACAGGAAACTGAGGCTACAATTCGCACAGGCTCACCAAAATTGGACAATAGAAGACTGAATAAACGTTGCCTGGATAATGAGTCTCGATTTCTGCTGCGATATTCAGATGGTAGGGTCAAAATTTGGTGTGAAACATGAAACATGAAAGCATGGATCCATCCTGCCTTGTATCAACAGTTCAGGCTGGTGGTGGTGGTGTAATGGTGTGGGGGATATTTACTTGGCACACTTTGGGCACATTAGTACCAATTGAGCATCGTGTCACTGCCACAGCCTACCTGAGTATTGTTGCTGACCATGTCCATCCCTTTATGACCACAGTGTACCCATCTTCTGATGGCTACTTCCTGCAGGATAATGTGCCATGTCATTAAGCGCGAATCATCTCAAACTGGTTTCTTGAACATGACAAAGTTCACTGTACTCAAATGCCTTCCACTGTCACCAGATCTCAATCCAGTAGAGCACCTGGGATGTGGTGGAACAGGAAATTTGCATCTTGGATGTGCAGCCGAAAAAATCTGCAGCAACTGCGGGATACTATCATGCAATATGGAACAAAATTTCTGAGAAATATTTCCAATATCTTGTTGAATCTATGCCACGAAGGCAGTTCTGAAGGCAAGAGAGGGTCCAACCCGGTACTGGTAAGGTGTACCTAATAAAGTGGCCAGTCAATGTACAGTAGTAGTACCTTGTATTTGATACCTATGGAAAATAATTGGAAATAACTATGGAAATAATGAACATTTGAATATTTTTTCAATATGAGTAAAATTTAACATTTGTTTTGTTCTGCAAACTACTAATGACACTTCTAAATTCAAAATAAAAATGTTGAAGTTCAATTGGTAAAAAAAATAAAAAATATGCCTTCAGACACGTTTCAGATATTTTTCATGAATTTTTAGAACCCAATGACAATGTTTTACTTTTAGAGCAGTTATAAAATCTGAAATATGAAAGCATTTGTTATGTTGTTCAACTGTCAATATCTGGGGGAATATTTTCATCTGAAATTTGAAAGAAATCTTATCAGACCTTTATAGAATAAAACAAGCATTAATATTTTACTCAAAACACATACCTGGTAAATCCATTTACAAATGGTCTCTTATTTTTTTCCATTGCTGTAGGCTTATCTTTGCCATCACTAAAAAACATGTCTTCATTTGGTTCCACATAACAAGTTCTCATAGGACGATGCTTATCTACATGGCAGACAGTCACGATTGACGATTGAGATGCATCATGCAACACAAGCAGTCTAGGCTTTTACCTCTGAATTTAAATTCAGTGCACATGTTGGTAATGCCGGTATGCACAAAACGATAAACCGCTTTCCTGCCAAACATATTATCAGTACAGTATGCCTCCACTTTCCCTGATTATCATACTCATGCAATGCAGACAGGCAAACTGTTGAGAGCTCCAAGTGTTTCTATCCGGTGAGAGCTGCTTATTTTGAGCAATGGCCAACTGGTATCCTGCAAGATAACTAATTCCTCTTCTTATCTAACTAATTGTGCAATGTTGCCTTTGGCTGAAGTAGCCTTGTCACATTGATCCAGGCTGACCCTTCCAGTCTAAGATTTAACTCTTTAATTTTATCAGGGAACCCACTTGACCAGCTTTACCAGCACTGTTTTAAGACATCTTGTCTTGGGTACAACAAAAATAGAAGTTCACTAATCAACCTGTATGCTGACTATGGTAAAAAAAAAGATTAAAGCCAAGCAAGAAAAGCGGTCTAATCTTAGCAAGAAATTATAACAGATTGAGTTATTTCATGCTTATGGAAAGGTCACATCTATCAGTGTTATGCAAACAGCAGTTTTACATTGGGCAAGCAGGACAATTTGTCATTTCATAAAATCTCTGGAACAAAACTATAAGCTTGTATCTTGGTGAATCTCATAAAAACATGCCAGAGTCACATTTGACCTCAAAAGCACATGAGATAAATTGCAACAAGAAATAAATAAAAGCTCATAATTGCCAATATTTGCATTGCTACACTATTTTCATGACAAGCAAGCACATTTTTCTCAAATTCACATTACTGTTATGCTTCCAGATGTTTTACTGTTGAGTTATTCTTAAGGGTGACAATCTTCAGGATATGAATAATATAATATTAGCAAATATCAGCAATTAAGGCAGAACAATAAATGCTATCTGCTTGTTAAGTGTGACGTCACGCGAAGCGGCTTCCAGGTCCAAGCGCACTGTATGGGGAGACTCAACAAATGGTAACAATAATCATTTACAAAGTGATGTAATACTTTCGAAAATCATGATCACAATATTTATATCCATGCCTAATATCCGATGGCCAAATAATTCATATTTTTTTATAAATTGTTAAAATATTGGTGTCAGTGAGGCAGCAAGTCCAGAGACTTTTGTGTACATCATGTTTTTATATAAACAAATAAACAAAACTTTCATAAACTAATATTTTCTCAATTCAAATGAGTAGCGGCTTGGATCTGGAAACAGTATTCCATACATCACGACTTAAAAAGCGGATATGACAAAACTTGCATAGTTAACAATTTAATAACTGTTGGGGTGGTCCACTATGATATCATATTTTGAACTTTAGTTGATGTGTAATGTAGCTGTGTAAACATAAACAACATATCTGAATGTAATATGCTCAAAGTTCAATGCAAATGGAGACATTTGCTTTTACAGAGCTAGCTTAGCAAAGGCAACAGCGAATGAAGTTTGGGTACCACAAAAAAAATACATCCAGGCTAGTGAGATCACAAAAGCTTCAGGTTACGCGCATTCACTTTGCGCAGCAACGGTGCGTGGCCAGAGGTGCTGTAATATTTTAGTAAAGAAAGCTAAAACGCTGTCCAAATGCTGCTATTTTCACAGAAATTTTTATTATGTTCCAGATAATAAAAAATATATATAGCTAGCATTTGACAAAGGACAGCTTCCAGAATCTCTCTCAGTTAATTGCTGGATTCGGCTATAAACTCCTCCAACTGACGAAGCTGTGGATCGTGAGCCACAACATGTAAGTATTTTTATTTGTTAAAATTGATCAATTACACAGTTTCTAGTGTTAACGGTATATTGTAGTGAGGACGTAAACAAGGATGTGAAAAGCGAGAAATGCGGTTTGGCACAGCAAACAATTTAGCTAAAATTTCATATTTATCAGTCAAACCGATGTAAACACCCACAATCTTCACCAGTGCTGCAGTGTCTCTCTATGCAGCCACTTTTTGTGTTCTTAGATAACAAACTTGCAAAAGATATGTGAACATTTCTTATTACTTACACATGCTTATTCCGAATATATGTGAAAGACACTTGTCAGATTTTTATTTTAGAGAGCAGGCGTGAGGTTGTGTGCTCTTCATATCTGTCTCATTCAGGCACAAACTGTTACAGCTAACAGCTACTGTTTACACAGCGCAAAAGCACGTGCTTGCAAGGGTGTGACGAGGAGCCGATGCGCAAATCACAGCACATTATGTTAGCTGACCAATCAGAGCCTCTTGAGGGTAAAGTCTAGATACGAATATTTTTACAGTACTGTGAAGTTTAGTTGAGGTTAGTGTTGGGGTGGGGGTTGGCGTTAAAAATAAATTTTTTTGGATAATTTAATAGATTGCATAAATAATACTCGGTACAGCTACAGTTTTTACGTTACTGTGATGGTTGGATTTAGGGTTGGGGTAGGGGTAGACAATAATAAAATACAATAAACGGGCAATTTTATAAATAACATAAATAATTCTCGTTAACGGTCACAACCGTATCCAATCTAGCAACAACCCCTCTTGAGGGTGGGCCTTTCGAAGGAACTAGGAAATATGACAGTCATTTTCATGTTAGCAGAGTAGCTGTATGTAAGATATATGAAAACATAATGTGGTTTTCTACAGATGAAGCATGAGCACACCTTGCTTTGTATCTTATAAACACAACAAAGCCTTAAAAATACATTGTGGACCATCTCTTTAACATATACTAAATGATCCCTTTAACCTAGCACACTAAACTTTGCTGGCCATATTTCAATATAGGATTAATATAACAGCAAAAAACTTGACTTTTATAGTCTCACCAACAGAACCTATAAAAAAATCTCAAGTCAGTGATTTTGTCACGCAATATTAAGTAGGCACTGGAAAAGCATTGAGTTACCTTGGTGCCTCATTCAAAGGTCCAATTAAATATTTCAGTTCCAGCACCAGTCAAGATGAATTATACAGACAAACCTATAAACACCTTTTGGTTCAAAGTCACAAGCCATTTTCCAGTCAATGGTGTGTTTATAGCAAGCAATGTTTTCCGCTAATTGAAGCTTTGAGCGTGCTAAACGACACAAGGGTGTTAGGTGGTGTGTGAGTGAATATGATGACTGAGCGACGAGGATGTTCCCAGCAGGAGCGATGTTTGGCTTCGCGATCCAGACGGCCCCCCTGAGTTGAATATTTATGCTCCAGCACATGCACAATTCCTGGGACTAGCTACCACTTGCGTGTCAAAATCAAACATGACAGCAAACAGTTTTCCTTAGCGCTGTGTGATACCAGAAATACTTTAATTGGTAACCTGTCATGTGATCTGTGAAAACAAGTCACCGTAGACATCTCAAGAGAGAGGCCTGTTTGTTTAGTCTTGTCAAAACTGCAGGGTACAAGGCCTGTTGTGTTTCCCGCCAATGTGTTGTAGTCATCTTTACACAGCTGTGAATGTCTATGGCAAGTTGCCAAGCACTCAAAATGGGAGTTTATGGTACCAGGTGAATGTCAACAATAAATCACATTAGCATTAATTATGCACTGAAACTCTTCATCATAACAGTTCGACACTTGAAACACTGAATAAATGAGAAGCTTGTTAACTTACCTTCCTCATCCACAGAAGCAGCTCTGAGGGTGTTGTCTGCCTCATCCTCCTCTTCTCTGAAGTTAAACAGACGGTGGGACTGTTTATTTGAAGGTGAGCTGGTTGGACTGAAGGTAACTGGAGAGAACAAGTGCCACTGATGTTTCCTTTCAAGCTCAGTGTTGTGCTCTGCTGAGGTACTCTGCACATGTTCTACTCCAGGTTTTGAATGGTCAAGTGCTTTTGTGTTTTTACCAGGAAGCTGTTTGTGGTCTTCAGGTGGTTCTCTGTGGTCCAATGCAAGCCTTTTGTGTTCCTCTTCAAATTCGGCTTGTTCTGGTAAAGTTTCAGCTGGGATGGTCACACTTTGCTTAGCAGGATCTGGAGTGCTCGAGATATTTTTAATCTGATTACTAGTGATTGATCGAAAGCCATACAGACTTGTAGTTTCATTCAGAACAGCTGCTTTTTCTTTACTAGACTCTCTTGTGATAGTTTCTTCATGTTTGGAGCCATCTGTTTCCACAGTATTTGGGAGAAGTGAGTGAATTTGACTCTCTGATACACCATCCCAAGCAGCTTGCATTGAAATTGTGGTTTCCCAAAGTGGAGATGATGTAGTTTTCTCAATAGTCACTGGAGAGTCAGTAACTGTCTCGCTGTATGTGGTGTCCTCCTGTGAGGTATCTCTTTCCCCATCAGCAGTTTCTGAAGGAAATTCAAGCTGTTCATCATCTGTTAGGGCCTCTTGATTGAAGCTGTCTTTATAAAGACTAAAGCTCTGGATCTCAGTAGCATCTTTGTGACTGGAGAATCCCAGTCTGTTTGTTGTTTCCACAGGAAGGATGAATCTTTCCCGGTCTGTTTTATATTCCAGAGGACTGAATAGCTCATTTTTCGGTTTGTCATTACGAGTGACTACTCTTATACGGTCTGTACTGTCCTTATAGAAAGGAAACTGCGGCCTTTCTGTTGTAGAGCTATGAATACCAAGCATCTCTCTCAGCTCTTGTTTGGCACCCCTGTGCACACCCTGGTGGGGGGTAATATTATCTAAACGAGATACCGACATGATGGATGACTCCGTGGGAGCTGCAAAATCATCCAGAGAAGGAGCTGAGTAATCAGTAGGTGGATAATCATAGTCTTCCTCATCCTCATCTTTCTCATCTATTTTTCTCATATGCAGCTTAAAAGGACGATTGTTATCGGCATGCAAAGGAAAATGTTTGGTAAAGGGAATTCTAGAGCCCTGATGGTTAAAAATGTGCATTATGGGGTCTCGATAGGGCATCCCTTGTGTGGTTTCTTCAGTTGTTGTCATCAGCATGGTTTTTGAAGCACGACTTGGATTGCAGCTTGGAACCGGATAGCACATTAGATCCCCACCACCATTCGGGCAATGGCATACTTCACAGGGGTCAATTTGGAACGTGTGTCCGGCTTCGTACTTCTGATCCTTGTGAACGCATCCTACTCGCTCGCACTGAATGCACCCATCTGCCGGTTCTGACAATTCTATGCAATTGGCTGGAACTTCAGGGCATGGTATAAAATGGCAGCTGATCCGTCCACCCCCTTGTGGACAAGAGCATTCCGTACTCCCAAAGTCCACAAAGTATGACTCTCCCTCTGGAACCTTGCCGTTTCTGAAGCCCGCATTGATACAGTCATAGTACTGGTACCCCTCGCACATGCAGCCTGTTTGTACACAGGTAGCACAACATGCTCCCGTGTCCAAGACCTCTTCTATACAGTTATGCAGTTCAGGGCAATCAACACCGGTGCAATCCTTTTGGCCAAGGCAGCCACTTATACTCAACAAGAAGGCCAAGTTCAAGAGTCCACGGCCCATTTTGCCTTGATGTTGGTGTGTCAACAAGGTGATAAATGTCCCCAGTACAATCCAGACTCTGAACAGTTGACTCTCCTCCCGTGAACTGCAAGCTGTCAGTGAAACCTTGAACAAAGAAAGAAAGGCAAGTTAGGGAACACTCTGAAAATTTTCTCTGGAGTTCTTCCAACCAGCCCAAAGTCAGTGTATAAAAGCCAACATCTGGCTTCACAGTTGAGCTCACCCTTCTAAGACCGTCCCACACTTTAAAATCGCAGGGTTGTCCAAGCTTGATGTCATGAGCAAGTTTCCCCTTAATCAGGAAGCACCAGCATTCAAGATCATTATCATTATGTATCCACCACACAAACAGCATATTCAGCGGCATTAGATTTGTAATATTCCATTTGATGGGGTCTTAAAAGCTGTACCACAGCATACGATTTCTCAATTATTTTTGATTGCTTTTTCTGATTTGTTTGGCATTTATGGGACAACTGTGATTTGCTTCAGTTAGTGCAGGTCTATAATGAAGGAAGTCATACTGAACTCTCATTTGCAAATGGCAAAGCCAACTGAAAGGACCATTTGAGGCATTCTGTGCAGTCAAAAAGTAATTTTCATAGTTGATGAGGTGTTTTGTGGGTAAAACATAGAGGGGATTGAAAACAATTCAGCAATGCTCTGTTTTTTATAGTAGCGATGACTACAGCAGACTACATCATCACAAGACCAGGTTCTACCTTTGTAGCCCATTTGTGGTGAACTGCTTTCTATTCAGCAGCTGAGAAACATGTTCTGTTTACTTTGGAAAATCATTGGAGTCCCGAGGTCCCAAACGTTTAGATTTTTAGGGCAGATGAAAGGAACTACTTTAATTGTTTCCAAAAAACACCATTAACCTTAATATCTTAAAGTCTGGGCAAAATATTTGTCTCTACTGCATGCCAACATGTAATTTGCAAGGTCTAACTGTAGTCTGTAGTCTACCTTTTGATTTAAAACAACTGGTTTGGTTAATTACATAACTTGTATGAAGAGTTAAAGATAGAGTTTACCCAAAAGTATAAATGTTTTGTTTACATAACCTCTGGTTGTTTTTAAAACCAGTTTGACTTTCTTTCTTCTGTAGAACAAAAAGGGTGGTGAGTGAAGCCTCTAAAAATGCAAATATACTATAGAAATTACCATAAAAGTAGTGTGATGTGGTAACTTTGTTTGAGGAACAGAGCAATTTATGCATTACAAAATTTCTGCACTAACTCTTTATCGCATTAATAAGCAATTTGACTTTGATCTTTTAGATCAATGTTACACAAAACCTGAATTTGTTGTTCATGAATAAGATTAAAATGGTTCAATTTACAGTGTAAAGATGTAAAGATTTTTGAATAATTAATGAAATAAGAACTTTCACGTGAACTCAAAGCAGTACTTTAATGATAGTGAAAAGTTCAGTTTAGTTCAGTTGCAGTTATTTTTTGTGTGAACTGTGCCTTTAAAATATAATAGCAAAAACAAAAAGTGCACTTAATCAATTTACGAGTATAAAAAGCATGAGGCAAATTACATCCAACTACAAAGAAGATGGCATGTGCTTCGCCAACTTTGTAGTTCCCTCATAAATTTACTACAGAAACCACAGTTTCCTTCCTGATAAAAAGTGCTAAACAGCCGCAACATTGTAATCAAAAGAGTGTCATTTGCAATAACGGAAATATCCAGAATATTATAAACACGTCTGTGTTATTCGGGTAAATCTACGGTAAGAGCTGTCACAGACAAACAAATGGATAAAGACAGGAGCGCGCGCTCAGTACCAAAGGCAGCAGAAGTTCTGTTTCTGTACTATTTTTCATTTGCACTAAAGTTGAAGCGTATAAATTAACTGTAACAATATGCAGCCAAACTTGTCGGTAGTCTAACTTAATCTGCAATTGCAACATAATATATGTTTGCCTATTTTTCACAGCGTCTGATTCTTTACAGCACGTGAGGAGCGATCTATTGCCAAAATGAATTAAAAAGCATTGAAAAACCGTCAAGATTTACCTCGCTTTGGTTACGGTCTTCCGTGCGTGTCCATAGGTTAGAAGTTGCAGTCAACTAACTTGCTTTATCAAGCCAACACAGTGCAGCTTGAGCGCGCTGAGAATTTTAAAGGGGAGGGACAAAGTTGGAGACCTCCATAAATACTCAATACCTCGTTTCTGAAGAAGCCCATTCATACAACCTGATCATAACAACTATTCGTTTCATTGATTTCTTTTAAAATGTATTTAACAAATAAGCTCATCAATACTCAGCATGGTACAGTTTAGATCAGCCTACATAACAAAAACTTGCATCACTCTCAAACTTAAAAAAATAAATGGTAGTACTTTACAATAAGATTGCATTGGTTAATGTTAGTTATTGAATTTACTATCATGAACAAACAACAAACAAGACATTTATTACAGTATTTGTTCAGGTTAGTTAACATTAGTTAATGAAAATACATTTGTTCACTGTTAGTTCATGTTAACTCATAGTGCATTAAATGAATTTGGATCTTAATAATGCATTAGTAAATGATGAACTATGATTAATAAATGCTGTACAAGTATTGTTCATAATAACTTCATGTTAGTAGATACATTAACTAAGGAAACCTTATTGTAAAGTGTCATCAAATAAATAAATAAACAGTTGATTCTCACTAATAATAAATCATTACACTTTTGCCTTAATAAACTCCCAATTTTTCTGCTTAGTAAAAATGATTTTGGGTAGGATTAGGATTTGTGGAATAAATGCAGGATGTTTACTTTATAAGTATAGTATAGGGGAGAGTGGGGACGAAAGTAGCATTTTTCATAAAAACCTCATTTTAAAAGATAATGTTTTTAGCAGAAATGTATTTTTGCTGTGGTAACTAACTCACAAAAGTGGTCTATGGAAATCAAGTGTTATTTTGTACCAGTGTACAACTCCAATATAACTTCACTTTAAACAAAAGTTGCACATTGTTACTTTTGACCCCATCAGCAGGGACGAAAGTAACACAACATTATTTGCTAAATTTACTGGCTTAATCGTGTTTATTTTAAATTTATGACTATGACTTTGTTAATGTTAGCTGCAAACATATTTTGTCCTTTATTTTTGCAAAAAAATATTAAACTATATTTACATTTCAGCTTCATCAAATGTTTAAAAGCAATCCAACAATGCCAAATGTTAAAATTTTCTGCAATTTTGGAATATTGTTTTTATTATTCTCTGCAATATGCATGAATTTTATAAAACATCTGAATCCAATCTCTGCACACTTTAATGTGGAAGTGAAAAATAACGTATGGCGATTAGCAGTGTGACATAAATAACCATGTTACTTTCGTCCCCACAAAAAAATTATGGTTGCCCTAAAATTTGAGGCTGAATCAAATTAACCTTTAAACTTAAAGTCCATTAAACTTATATAATGTTATATTATGTTAAACTGACTTAAAACAGCTTGCATAACTTATAAAATTAAGTTACAACATGATTAACTAAAAACATATGCTGTCAGGACTAATTGATCATATATTTTTTATAGTGCATGCAGGAACTCTTGCCATTTAAATCTGATTTACTTTTAAACTGAAAAACTCAGAGTTTGCAAACTTAAGGATGTGCTATTGCACTAAATAACCTGTAGATACTATGATGCATGAAAAGAACATTGCTACAATGAGCTCACCCTCATTGCCGCTACAATAATGTACTTTTTGCACTTTAAAACTGAAATTCGGATCTAATGGCAGGTAACAACTCACTAATAAAGAAATATGTTTTAAATAAATCATTTGGCTTTTTATTCACTTAACGTTATTCATAACACACTGAAAAAAATCATTCAGAGATGATTCCTTGGATTTACTCAATTTTTTACGTTAAGTGGCTGTAAACAATTTATTTGGGCTGAATTTAAACAAACAAATTAAGTAGAATTTCATTAAATTTAATTTGTTTGGTTAAATTCAACACAATAAATAGTTTGCAACAATTTTTGCAGACATCATTTTTTTCAGTGTATAAAAAGAATAAAACAATTCATGATTCATAAAATAATTTCAAACTATTAAAATAATTCATAAGTACTTTATACCCAAGTAAAGAGTAGAGACAGGTACATGAACACACAGTAATCTTCTTTTAATTAGTTTACAGTTAGTTACTCTTAGATAAAAGTTTAGCAAAGGTTTCCCAAACTCTTGTGTGAAATTCTTTACACTGCTAACAAACCAAACTCAGATCTGCACTATACTACACACAAACGATGGTTTTGTTTACTTTGTTAAATAGTTGCTTTTTCACTCAGGATTTCTCCTTCAAAGCAAAGGCTACCGGGGCTTTTGAAAATCAACACTGTGACAAGTTTGTCTTATGTCCACGATGGTGTTTTAAAAGACCTAGCATGTACCTCTTAGTAGCAGGGGTCATCCTTGTTCAAACAAAAACCCCAATCCTACATTATCACTGAAATCCGTCTGCCTTCCTCCTGATAATTAGATTCATTTACATTTAAACTGCATTTACAACACGTTTATGTTGGCATGTGTTATTCATGGGCATCCTACTTCTCTTCAGTGTGTTTGATCAGTTGTGAGCAGCACAGCTTTTAAAGAGCATTCACACACTGACAGCAGCTTGCAGCAACAGAGCGATCTGAAGTCATTCATTATCAATGAGAGCTGGGATTACTAATGATATGAGTGACAGTGATGCAACAGAGTTGAGGGGATCTTATGCTAATGAGCAGTTGTGAAGTGGAAACTGTAGATGTGCCACATTCGACTACCACAGAGATGTCTATAGATGCATTCACTGAATGGTCACTCAAGGTAAATGATGATAACATTTTAATGTTACTTAAAGTAGTAAGACATACTGTACTGCATATGGACTGTGAGAATAATTTATTCATACCATGCACCAATGTGTGGGTTAAATTCCCGAGATAGAACTGATTAAATGGGTACATTCGATGCACTATGTGTCGATTTGAATACAATTGTATGCCAAATGCATAAATGCAAGTATAAATAGTGTAACTCAGCCAGCTTACCGTCAAGTGTTTATATCTGTCATTGACTATTCCAAAATGGCACATAGCAGCCCACTAATATACAATAGGCTATCTTTAAACAAAACATTTAACAACCAAGACGGAAAAAAACAACAATGCCATAGTAACCTCCAATGATTTATGAAATGTATGTTTATAAACATATTAGTTGTTGCCTCATGAAGTCACTCAACTGTCATTAGAAGTATTACTGGGTTTTGTAGTGTACGCATACTGTATGAGAAACCTTTCCAAAAATATTCAAATGCATGACATAATCAAAGGAGAAAGGAAAAAATGGATTGACTTATTGATTGAAACTCCACAGGAAAACTAAAATGAATCTTGACATACATTAGGCCACAAATGTCAATGTGTGTGTTGTTTGATTTAATATTTCAGTCTCAAGTGTTATGGAGTAACACATGTGATGCGGTCTGGTAAATGCATACATGTTAAAAACTACAGTATATAAAAGCTTAAAACGCATTCTTTTATTTATATACCCTTTATTTTTATAGTTCTACCTAGCTCAAGATATCCAGAAACCATTTTGATCAATTAATTTAAGTTGACTACATATCAAATTCAGGAATCCTCGCACTATAAAATAAAATCTTGCTGTCCTAAATTTTTTTTTGTTTAATCCAATGAACTTTTCTAGTCTAGTCGTCTCAACTAACATTAAGCAAACCGACTAAAAATATTAAGTTAATCTATGTATAACTTAAAAAATGGAGTCGAAACCTGATTAACTTATTAAAAATATTTGTTGTTCTTACTTTTTGTCAGTAATTTTTTTTACAGTGTGTGATTAGCGACCCGGTGTTGTCAGATAAATTACTATAAAAATAGTAGGGCTGTTGATAAATGAAAATACTGTATTCATGAAAAATTATTATTGTCCATGTGTGTTTTTGTGTGTGTATCGTTCAATATTTCAGTCTCAATTGTTCTGGACTAACACATAATGTGGTATGGTAAATGTATATTACATGTTAAAAACTACAGTATATAAAATATTAAAATGCATTCTTTTATTTATATACCCCTTATACTGTATATTTACAGTTGAAGTGAGAATTATTAGCCCCCCTGAATTATTAGCCCCCCTGTTTTTTTCCCAATTTCTGTTTATTGAAGAGAAGTTTTTCAACACATTTCTAAACATAATAGTTTTAATAACTCATTTCTAATAACTTATTTTATCTTTGCCACGATGACAGTAAATAATATTTGACTAGATATTTTCAAGACACTTCTAAACAGCTTAAAGTGACATTTGAAGGCTTAACTAGGTTAATTAGGTTAACCTGGCAGGTTAGGGTATATAGGCAAGTTATTGTATAACAATGGTTTGTTCTGTAGACTATCGAAAAAAATAAATAGCTTAAAGGGGCTAATAATTTTGACCCTAAAATGATCTTTAAAAAATTAAAAGCTGCTTTTATTCTAGCCAAAATAATTTTTTTTTTTTTTACAGAGTAGGGAACTGATATTTTTTCTTATTTGTTTTATTCGAAGTAAATAATTCAAATAATAATAATTCTGTATAATAGTAATTAAAATAATAATAATAATTAATATAATTTAATATATAGGTTAATAACTCTGAATTCAGCTGTATATATCTCAACAAATTTGAAGTTAGTCTGTGTATAACTTAAAAAATGGAGTTGGAGCCTGATTAACTTATTAAATTAAGTTAAAGCAACATAAAAATATTTGTTACTGTATCTTTACTTATTCTTCAGTAATTTTTTACACACTGTAAAAAAATCCTGGTTGTCTTAAATTTTTAAGCTGAATCAAATTAACCTTATGAGTCCATTGAGTCTATATTACGTTAAACTGACTTAAAACAGCTAGCGTAACTTATAAAGTTAGAACATGATTAACTTAGTTTAATAAGTTCCAATAAACTAAAAACATAAGTTGCCATGACTAATTGATCATATCATTTTTTACAGTGCAGTGTGTGTTTAGTGACCAGATGTTGTTAATCCTCTAAAAAATGTATTACAATAAAATATGTAGGGCTGTTAATAAATTAAATACCTATTAATGAAAAATTTGATATTTCATTGATAAAACAATTTAAAAAATAATAATAATTTCATTATACATTTTGACCATGATTTGAGTGTCACTGATGGGGTTAGGAGCATAGGAAGTATGAGAAACACTTTTATAAACCATTATTTCCACTGTTCGGAGCCAAGCAAAGTATTTCCTTCAACACTTTACTCAACCAGCCATCTCTTTTATCTGTAGGGTATCATAAATTTGTCACTTGGTAGGAATTTCAGTGGTGGAATTTTTAGTCTTTGAATAGGTCTGAATGATGTTTCTCAGGCACTGACCTGATCAGGATTCTGACCCAGGGCTTCAGTGAGGCCCCTCTAATGACCAGGCTTTAGGAGAGCAGTGCGGGCTGTCTGCTGCAAGATAAATGACTTTTACTCTGATCCTTGTAATTGATACTTCTCTTTCCAGGTCTACACTCTGCAGGCAGGATGAGACAGTGAAATTAGCACGCTTTCAAATGCATTTAGATGCTCTGTTTTGATTCGCTTAACTGGAGCAAAAAAGGTCCACCGTTAAATGCGCATTAACGCAAGATTAATTCTTGAAGCAAATGTGGCGAAATGCAGAGCTGTAATGAACCTCTGCAAATCCTATGTCTGGCAGTTAATTCAGGGCATTAGGTGCACTGACATTTACCAGCAATTGTGGAAGTTTGCTTTCTCACAGATTTATTTACTTTCTTAGATAATGGCGAAAAGATGGTCTATAGAGATAGAGTTACAGTGGAACTGACTTGGACAACAATCAAAACACTATTTGTGGGACATGACTTTCTTGCTATGACAGACGTGCTTGCAGGCATGCTAGTGAGATTTGTGGAGTCCCAGTTTGATCTCAAGAAGAAATTTATCAGACACAGATTCAACAAGTCAACAAGAAGAGATAGCATGACCCTGGAGGGATAAAAGAGATTTACAGAAATACAATACATACCATACTTGTTCCCCTGCATGGAGAGCTTCTATAAATCTGAGTCACACGGCACATTCATAAGAAGTTGTTCCATACGATGAATCTGAACCATGCTGTCTCTTTGACTTTCGGGCTGAATTTAAAAAATAAAATACCTTTCAGAGCCATTTACAATATGACAAGCCATTCCCATGTGTATTATGGGCATAGAAGCCAATTGTTCAGCATAGAGGAGAGCATCTGGGACTGCTATTAGGGCTCTACTGCTGAGCCTGGATTAATCCACTTATGCAATTGTTCTGCAGATCATAAAACTCTGGAAAAGAAGAGAGCAGAATTAATAAAATAGTGTTCTCGAATCGATCTGAAGCCATTGTGATAAAAATCCTTGTTTTATATGCTTGCTAGGAAAGTAAAAAATAAGCTCACACACTGCTACGACGGATCTGATATGCTGTTTCAAAAGAAATCATTTTTGGTATAACTTTCATAGATGCACTCAGTTTATTAGTTCTGAAATCCAGTCTATAAAGAAATAGACTAGATCCATATTTCCTGCCTGCGTGCTTTTCAACAGCAGGGTTCCCTCGTGCTGAATGTTCAGAGCCAAAATAAATCAGATTTTACCTCACCTGTGAATATGAGTTTGCAGTCTATATTAAATGTGATGCAATAAAAGTCTGTGTACCGCGAAATAACAGCAAGAAACAGAGAAAAGTCTTTCTACTTAATTTTTATCGTACTAACAGGAAAAACAAATCTACCAAAGCCGCTGTGGTCCAATTCCAAAACACATGATATTAGCTGATTCTTTTTACTGAATCAAAATAAAGCAGCGTAGTTCGAGTCAAGAATTATCAATTCTTAGTCCATTTCTTAGTAGTTAAATATACAGAATAGTTATTGTAGTCCAACTCACTGTCATGTACTGTTTAGGGACATTTTTGTGTTCAAAACTTAAAATGTGACCAGACTGGGTCATGAGCCTTTTTTTAAAATAGCACAATAGTGTTGGGGAAACTTACTTTTAAAAGTAATGCTTTACAATATTGAGTTGTTTACCAAATAAGTAACTAGTTGCATTACTTAGTTACTTTTAATGGCAAGTAATGCGATAAGTTACTTTTGAGTAACTTTTGGATTACTTTTTTTTACTTTGCTGAGCCTTGATCTCTTGAAGGTTAACTTGAACTTGAACTTGAAGGTTTTTTCTTTCATTTTTTTTAAATAGAAGACATATGCAATTAACAATGCATTGAAAGACCCACACCTTCATTTACCTTATAAAGATAAGATAATGTTTTAGCTATACATGCCATATCTATACAGATTAATGAAAGTTTAAAGCAATGTGTTTGCTACTTTTGTACATTTTGTGTTATTAGTTACATAAAATTACTGTCCATTAAGACAACCCCGTTTCTTCTTCTTCAATGTGTTCAAAATAAATAAATGCATTCTGTCAAGTGTGTGATTCAACTTGACTGTCAATTATAATTCAGCTATTTATTTTTTAAAGCAAATTAATTAAGGGCTTAGTCCCTTATTTGTCAAAACAGCGGACTGAACCACCAACTACTCCAGCATATGTTTTATGCATCGGATACCCTTCTAGTAGCAACCCAGTATTGGGAAACACATTCATACACACACTCATTCACTACAGCCAATTTAGATAATCCAATTCACAGATACTGCATGTCTTTGGACTGTGGGGGAAACCAGAGCACACGAAAGAAACCCACACGAACACGGGGAAAACAAGCAAACTCCACAAAGAAATGCTAACTGGTCCAGCTGGGACTTAAATCAGGGACCTTCTTGCTGTGAGGCAACAGTAGTGCTAACCACTGAGCCACTGTGTCTCCCCGATTCAAGAACAAACAACTCTTAATCCAGTTCTTAATAGTGAACATGCAGCATGTTTAATGTAGTCCAACTAACTGTCAGTTACTATTTAGGGCCATTTTTGTGTTAAAAAATTAAAACGTGACCAGACCGGATCAAGATTTTTGAAACACCACAAGAGTGTTACTTTTGAAAGTAATGCATTACAACAGGGGTTTCAAACTCAATTCTTGGAGGGCCGCAGAACTGCAGAGTTTAGTTCCAGCCCTGCTTTAACCCATCTATATCTGTAGGTATCAAACAATCCCAAAGCCCTCAATTACTTTGATTAGGTGTGTTTAATTAGGGCTGGAATTAAACTGTGCAGAGCTGCGGCCCTCCAGGAACTGAGTTTGACATTTGTGCATTACAATATTGAGTTACTAGTTAAAAAAGTAACTAGTTGCATTATTATTTAGTTACTTTTTACGGTAAGTAATACATTTTGTTACTTTTGAATTACTTTTGCATTACCTTTTCTGAGCCTTGATCTCTTTCAGAACTTGCAGTTTTTTTCTTTTCTTTTTTTAAATAGAGTAGCTCTGCAATAACCACAGTATAACCTTCACGTTCGTTTATCTTTAAAAACAAATAAATAAAAAAATAATCATTTAGGATGTTACTTTCTGAGAAATTCCTGATGCCAAAGCTCTACATGCCATTTATACAGATTAATGAAAGATTAAAGCAATGTGTTTGCTACTTTTGTACATTTTGTTTTAAATCAATTCCCTTTTGCTTTTCTTCGATGTCTTCGCCAAACATTAAAAGGAGAAAACCCACACAAATGCAGGGAGAACATGCACTCCACACAGAAATGCCAACTGGTCCAGCTGGGACTTGATCCAGCGACCTTCTTGCTGTGAGGCAAAAGTGCTAACCACTGAGCCCCCATGCCACCCCTCTTATTACTATGTAATGCTCAAATTATTATTCACTTATTTAACAAATTTATTAAGACTAAGCTAACATTACTTTCATAACCTTGTTGGTCATCAGCAGGGTCAGACAGAATACATTTTTGTTATTTCTAAACAGAATTTAGTAAAACATCAGCGGATTTATGTAGAATGATTTTGGGAGTATTGTAACTAAAAACAGGATATATAAAATAAAAAATATTGCTTTTATGGGTGACACGGTGGCGCAGTGGGTAGCACTGTTGCCTCACAACAAGAAGGTCGCTGGATCGAGCCTCTGCTGGGTCAGTTGGCATTTCTGTGTGGAGTTTTCATGTTCTCCCCATATTCACGTGGGTTTCTTCCGGGTGCTCCAGTTTCCCCAACAAGTCCAAAGACATGTGGTATAGGTGAATTGGGTAAGCTAAAATTGTGTGTGAATGAGTGTGTATGGATGTTTCCCAGTGATAAAACATATGCTGGATAAGTTGGCGGTTCATTCTGCTGTGGCAACCCCAGATTAATAAAGGGACTAAGCCAAAAAGAAAATGAATGAATGAAAATTGCTTTTATTTCCTTTTTACAATGCAAATCCAATTAAATCCACCTATTTGGAAAACAAAGCAAGTCTCTTATATAATAGATCTACTAAAAGACAGACAATATTACTAAACAAACTCTATTATAAATAAATTAAATGAACATTTTCAGAATAGTCAATATTATTACTGAAATTTATTTAAAAAACTGAATAAATATAAATGTACACACATTTACACAAGTAAATAAATAGAGTCAATGATGAGCTAAAAAACTGTAGAGATCTGCAGATTTCTGCACACACAGGTTCCATGTGGGCCTAGTCATCGGTTAAGGATACATTAAATATGTATTTTACATTCTCTTTTGCATTTTTTGTTAGTATCTAATTTAATGAAACTGTTTTCATTGCAAATTATATTATCAGAATACAAATAAGTGGATTGACGCGTTACAAAACGTTTTAGAAATTGCACTGTTATGAAGTCCCACTTTAAAGTTGCATAACCTGTTAAAAAGGATGAATGAATCAATTGAAATAAATGTTCATGTTTGGTGGTCTCTTATTGACCCATTTATCTCTTCTTAATGAAAACCTTCAGAAAAAGCACAGTGTCACCCAAAGATCCCGTAAACAGGGACCACCCAGTGCGGTGATGAACATGCTGTGGCCTACCAACAAATGGGTTATCTTTGTGCTGCAGTGTTGTTAAAGGGATTGTAAATTATGGGAAAAAAATGAAAAAGCCCATAGAGAAATAGAAAGGGAGAGTGAAAGGAAGTGGGTGTAGCAGGAGGCTCTGGAATCTTCATCAGAGTCAAACTCCATCTGTACTGAGCACTGCGCTTTACTGTATAATCTGACAGGTAACCATGGCCCTGACAAAAGCAACTGAATGTACTGCACCAGCAGGGGGGAAGGGTAAAAATAATATAACAACATATCCTGTGTTTGAAGCGTGCACATTAACAGGAGCAGCTCAGACAAGCATAACATTTTTCCACTCTTTTAATGCACATGCTTCACCGATTATAGCTGTGGAAGGTATTGCGTTGACATGTGAGAGCACACACATTAGTGAGCATGGAACGTTCGGAAAGTTGTCCTTTTTCATGAAATTTTAAAAGCACATATTCAATAACATTGCAATCCAGTTGCATAACATGAACCATATTCACTTTTAATTATGGGATTTTTTTAGCATGAAGTTTTAATGAAAAAGGTCTGATGTGTTTGAGAGCAAATGTGAAAAAAATTCTGAATAAATAAGCAAAAGTCCATTATCCCTAATTGATTAAACAGAAAACAATAAGAAAATATCACTTTAGAACAAATTTACAACATATTGCTTTCATGAGACTTTGTATTGAGTCAAAATTCTGATTCACAAACAGTAAACACTTCACAATAAGAGTACATGAATAATGATGTGTTCATATATAAACAAAACATTACTTTATTATGAACTAATGATGAGTTAATGCGCTAATGATCTAACTTTAACTACAACATGAGTCACATCAGTTCATGTGTGAATAACGGTAACCTTAATTATTTGTTATTACAAGCTTGATTGTTAATTAGTGTATTAATTACCACATTATTTTATGCTTTATTTAACCATCATGAACTCGATATATGTTAATGTGTATTTATACCGTGACTTTATTTGGAGAGGCACATCATCATTAACCCATTCTTGACTACTTATGAACTCCTTATGCACGCCCTTCTTGTGCATTTACACTGAATCACAATAGAAAAGTGTTAACATTAACATGAACAGTTTGCACACAGGAGTTCACGAGTAGTTAATGAGTAGTTAATGGTGATGTGCCTCTCCAAGAAAAGTCATGACATACATTAACAGCTCATAAGTTCATGTTGGTTACATTTAGCTTAAACTTAAATGGTAATTAATACATATTTAACAATCATGTACTAACAAGTGATTAAGGTAAGTAATGCTTAGTTTACTTATTAATACATCATTATTCATGTGGACGATTTTATGCTAAATACATATACTGAATTAAATACAATTATTGGCCTGTTTAGACCAATTCACAAGCGAATAACAAATGGGTCAATTCCTTACAGTAAATCAAAAACATAGAGTGAATATTATACAGCAGTTGATGATCAGTGTAGTCATTTACAAACAAATAACTCTTGGTCTGGATAATCATGAAGTAAGTCCAGATTTATATTGCATTTATCACATGTGGCCATACACCCAAAGTGCTTTAAAATTAGAAGGGTCTCACCCGTGTGCAGTGTCCACTTGGATAATGCAACGACAGCCACAGGATAACTGCACTCCCAATACACCAGATATAGGGGGATATAGTGGAGAGATAGTGATAGAACCAGTAGATGGGGATGATTAGGAGGCCATGATGACAAATGAGATAATAAGCCTTGGATGACTTTCAGAAAGACAGAAGGCATGGAAATCTCAGTGATCTGTAAAAATCTGACTATCATGCAATAATTATGCTAGCCGAGTGCAAGTAACATGTTTATAATCATTTGATAAGGTGTTCAACATGCATGTAGCATTCTTTAAAACATTTACAGATGTTTGCATGTTTTGTGTGCACATAACATGTTTCTAACTGGCTACTAGAGTATTCTGATTGTACATGCCTGCTGAAAAAAACATTTCCAGGCTGGTTTCAAACATTTCCAGCCTGGTCTTAGCTGGTTAGGCTGGAAAACGATTAGCTTAAACCAGATTGACTAGTCTGGTTTAAGTTGGACATAGCTGGTTTTGGATGGTCTTACCCGTGTGCAGTATCCACTTGGATGATGCAACGACAGCAACAGGACAACTGCGCTCCCAATACACCAGCTAAAGGGGGATATAGTGGAGAGATAGTGACAGAACCAGTAGATGGGAATGATTGGGAGGCTGTGATGGGTAAGGGTTAATAGAGGGAATTTGGCCAGGACACTGGGGTTATATCTTACTCTTTATATATATATATATATACTGTGTTTACTATTCAGTTTTGGTATGTGAATGGTCAGCATTGAGGGGAGATTGAGATTGAGATTGATCACTGCACTGATGACAAGCTGGATTTCACTGCAGCCATCTCTGTTTTTCTTTAGTTCCTTTTATGTTTTTAATATTGAGTATCAGGAGTCAACCAATGCCACAGAGCTTTTTAAGAGGTAAGTATAAGATATGGACGAAACACATTTAAAGGTAAAATTATTCACCCTCCTTTGAAATAAATATGTTATGTACAAGGGGTGTCAAAATCCTGGAGGTCCGCAGCACAGCAGAGTTTAGTTCCAGCACTGCTTCAACACACTTACCTTTAGATTTAGTTTGATCAGGTGTGTTTAATAAGGATTAAAGCTTAACTGCACTGTTACCTTGTAGATGATGCAGTAAATAACTATAAAATAGCCAGTGTTTTGCTTTAATGAAAGGAAACAGTATTTTACTGTAAAACGAGTAGGATTTGTATGAAAATGTGTAGTGAAAAGAATAAATTACAGTAATTTACTTTAACCGTGACAATAAATGGTAAATTACTGTTCAAACATTACTATACCATCTACTCTGATGCTTTATTTTGCTATTTATAGAGAAGTGAATTTATCTTAAGACAGACAACAATGATTTAGGCATTACCAAACACTTCCACAGGCTGTTTGTCTTATTCTAAACACAAAGTTATTAGAAAAAAGTTTTCAGAAAATGCTGGCGCTTTAAGGGAGCCAGGTGTTTGATTTGTTTACTTCTGAGTGTGCTCCATTCTCTGTCTATCAATTCAGATGTAGAGTGTAAAATAATCTACAATGAGTAAGTGTTCAAATGTTTTTGAGTTTTTTTTAAATAAGTCTGTGTTTTAAGTTATATAGTTGTTATCTTGAACTGTGTACTTGAAAGCTACATTGTTAGCTAGTTAGCCTCTCCTCATATAACTTCTTACATTACTTTTATTTAAATATATTTATTAACTGGATATTGCATATTGCCATAATGTACAGATGCTAACAGTGTAATGTGTCTTTCTGGCCACTAAGCAGTTTTTATACACATAAAAACCATTAAATTCCATTAACCTCAGTAAGGTAACATGTGCACAAAAATCATCACAGGGAATCACAAAAAATATGATACACATAGACATCCACACACAACCCTCCACAGTCAGGTCCCAGGTTGTGAATTTGTTGCTAAGTATTTTTCAGAGCAGTAATTCCACGTATGAATTTATATTTGGGACAATAGAAAAGTTTGTTGTATTGAGATTTTTTAAGTAAATAATTATTATAATAATAAAAGATTGGATCCTTTGGATTCTCTGTGTTGCAGACTTGTTTTTGTTTTTTTATAAATATTTAAAACTTTATTTATTGAGAATTGACCTATGGTATGCGCCAGGGTTTGACAAACATGTTTCTAACCATATCTAGAGTATGTGTGTGTTTTGTTGATATGCTTATTTTTTGATAATTATTTGAAAAAAAAAAAAAAATATATATATATATATATATATATATATAAATATAATTTTGTGTTTTTTGCTGTTCAGTTTTTGTTTGCACGGTCAGCATTAAGGGGAGAGTAACACATGCAGCATTTTCTGTGTGTGTGGTTTTTTTTTGTTTTTTTTTCTTTTGTTTTTGTTCCTTTTATGTTTTTAACCTTGTATTTCAGGAGTCAAGTAATGCCACAGAGTTTATTCAAAGGTAAGTATTATATATGAATGACACATTTAAAGGCAAATTGTTTTCAGCCTCCTTTGAAATTGTAATTCTTTTTCAAATATATCCCAAGTGATGTTTAACAGAGCAAGGAAAATGTCACAATATTTCTTATAACTTTATTTACTTTTCCTAATTAACCTAGATAAGCCTTTACATTGCATAGTAAGCTGAATATTAGTATCTTGCAAAATAAGAATGTGTTTTAAAAAAATCTCCCCTTTAAGCAGCACTTACATACATTTTTGCAGAGGCTTAATGAAGTTGACAGGAAAACTTCAAATGAAGTAAGTAAAAGTGGTATTTATTGTTATTAAAGGCTTTCTTAAATAAATACATCAATTATTTGTTTTGTATATTATTATTTCTACAGTTTGGAGCAACATAATGATCAGTGCTGAACATTTTATTATTTTTTTTGCTTTAGATGGAGCTTGTTTATTTATTTATTTAGTTAGTTTTTTTATGGGATATGTGATTGTGATAATATACCATGGGGGTCAAACTCAGTTCCCAGAGGGCTGCAGCCCAGCAGAGTTTAGTTTCTACCCTGCTTCAACATTAAGCCACGGTCACACTGGGCTTTTCTCTCCATAGACTTCCATTCATACGCACACGAATGCGTCAGACCGGAAACGCAGGGTCATGCGTCGGAGTTTCGCAGGTTGCTGCGGTGCAAAGTTTAAGCTTAGTGAACTCTGACCTGCGAAATCGCATCACTTGACTGCATGAGACTAATCTAGGATCAAAACATGACCTCTCTGAACAGAAATTTAAAACATGGAGCAATCGCTCGCTTTTTTTTATGTCTATTCATCTTGTTTAATCTCGCCCCTTTTCGCAGCGGCGTACGACAGAATTTCGCAAGCTCAAACTCTAGTGTGACCGGCTTTACCTGTAGATTTCTAACAAGCCTCAATTAGTTTGATCAGGTGTGTTTAATTAAAGTTACAGCTTAAAGCTGTGGTCCCACTGCACTATTCTCCCCATAGATTTCCATATATATGCACGCAAATACTGCAGACGTAGGAAAGTTCAAGTTTGGTGAACTCTGACTTACGAAATCGCATGATGTGATAGCATTAGACCACTCGAAGATCAAAACATGACCTCTCTGAACAGAAATTTAAAATATGGACCAATCGTTCACTGTTTTAATCTCTAATTATCTTGTTTAATCTTACTCCTTTTCGCAGCACTGTACGAATTTCGCATGTAAGATGATATGTAAATGTTTGACACCTGTGCTATATACACTTCAGCTGTTGTTTATTAATTTAACCTTTTTGTTTCATTGTAAATAGAAAATGTATTGATCTCTGCTGATTTAATTTTGTAAGACATTTTCTGTTGTATACTTGTTTGCTGCCAAAACAATAAAATATATTTGTCTCACGAATTTACATGCTTTCTATTCTTAATAACAATTAGGAATACTGATTAATTTTAGACACACTACAATAACTATATATGACATACTATTAATGCGTAAGCAGATTAATGCTGTAAGTTGTAACACAACAGTACAGTAATTAACTGGTAAGCAGTTTCCAGTTAGTTACCGCTACTGCTCTATTACAGTAATTAACTGGCAACACTGTTGCCAGCTACTCACTGTAATGGTTCGGTTACAGTAATTAACTGGCAACACTGTTGCCAGTTAATTACTGTAACCAAAGTATTACAGTGACTAACTGGCAACAGTGTTGCCAGTATTCTACTGTAAAAAATACCTGGTAAGGTCTAACAGTGTATCTTTATCAAAGAACTGCAAATAGGCCGATATTATAACAATTTATCAATAAACACACAACTCTTCTCTCACTGTCCACGGCTTTGGTTTGCTGATCAAATGAAAAACAAAAGACGTGGAGGAGCCGAATTCTGCCGCCATGTTCTTATCAAATTTAAAGGGGACTGAGGCGATAATTTAGTGTAGTTTATTAGTCATTAGCAAAAGTTTTAGGGGGGCTGAGTAGAAATATTATAGCCCCCCTAAAATAGGCCTAGCAACGCCCATGATGAGAAGTGTCATGGGACCAAAGAGAGTCAGGACCTCGGTTTAATGTCTTATCCGAAAGATGGTGCTCACTGACAATATTGTGTCCTCGTTACTATTGACCTTATTCTGAGATGTGGAAGTGAGCTTGTTTCTGCGACTGTTTTAGAACTGATTCAGTTGTCTATAGAAGAAATGACTGGGAATAATAAACGGCAGAAAACAGACAAACAAGTGTGTTCATGACTATACTTTACATAAAAAGTATAATAATATAATAAGCAAATATCTGTTTTTAACGTCTAAAAATCTATGAAAGTGAATGAGACCAGACGTCTTGAGCCAAAAAGATTCCAATGGCTGCGCTCGCTCTTATGTGAAGAATAAGGTCAATACTAGGGCATTAGGGCTCACACAGACCATGTTGGCCCTTATTACAACAATTCCAACAGCAACCTATAAATCTCTCAAGTGACCTTCCATCCAGGTACTGACCAAGCTCAGTACTGCTTAGCTTACATAAGCAACTAGTTTTTGGCTGCAGGGTGTTATGGCTGTGGATGTTTATATTGATTCAAAAACATACAGTGTGAATATAGTCTGATTAATGTATAAATGATTCTTTACATGACAGTTCTTTTTAGCGAACATGTAACAAAGCTGTACAGCATAACTCATGCAGTTCATGTGCTGATTCTATATAGTAAATCAAAAACATCAACCTGGAAAAACAAAGAATCATACTCTTTATACAGTAGGAGTGTGTTGAGTGATCTGAACCCAACACAGCAGACCTGAATAGCTTCATATATAAGCAGCACATGCCTAATAAGTAGTAAATTATTAATTTTCTTCTGAGGACGTTTGAAGGCACTTTCTTGTTCCAGCTAGTCATCTGTCAACACAGTGGTGGGGGAAACCTGGGTGGGCAGCACAGCTTGACAAAACATGATGAAAGAGGGAGAAAGAGAGCTAAAAGAAAGCAGAAAAATGCAGAGCGCTCATCTGTCGTGCCTGCACTGGACTGCAGCATTGAGCGTACAGTATGTTCACAGGGTTGAGCGGACTCCAGCCAGACTTCTGATCTTCCTGCTCCTATTTGCCAATTAGGATGATTAGAACAAATGAGATAATAAGCCTTGGATGACTTTCAGAAAGACAGAAGGCACGGAAATCTCAGTAATCTGCAAAAATCCAACTATTTTACTTGTCATGCAATAATTATGCTAGCTGAGTGCAAGTAACATATTTATAATCATTTGATAAGGTTTTCAACATGCATGTAGCATTCTTTAACTGTTTTGAACTGGCTACTAGAGTATTCTGATTGTACATGCCTGCTGAAAAAAAAAACATTTCCAGGCTGGTTTCAGACATTTCCAGCCTGGTCTTAGCTGGTCAGGCTGGAAAACGACCAGCTAAAACCAGCTTGACTAATCTGGTTTAAGATAGACATCCTGACTAGCCTAGCTAGGCTAGTCAAGAAGGTTTTAGCTGGTCATCTGCCCAGCCTGACCAGCTAAAACCAGGCTGGACATGTCTGAAACCAGTCTCTAAAACCAGACTGGTCAACCAGCTTAAACAATCCAACCCACGTAGGCTGGTTTAAGATGTTTTTTTTCAGCAGGAATAATGTACACTGTAAAAAATAAAAATTATTTTACAGGTAATTGTCTGTATTTTTTTCATTATACAGTGAAATACCTGTTGTTGTACAGATTTGTTCTATAATAAAAAATTCTAAAAGATTACACACACAGTCAGAAGATCGTTATGGACTGATTTTAAGGTCTATAAACTCAGCTC
>CAIGQZ010032461.1:10080256-10146478 GCA_903798205.1 Danio tinwini | reverse complement strand
ATTCATTAAATTGCAGTGTATTACTGTTGATAATTTGCAATTAAACTTGTAAAATCACAGAAATAATCTGTATAATTGCCGTGATAATCAGTAAAGTGGCAATAATTATCATTTTCTCCCATTTTTTCACAGTTTAATTGCAAATTATCAACAGTAATACACTGCAATTTAATGAATTTTGACTGTAAAGTATGTTCTTTTTTTTGTTTTGTTTTTCCTTGTAATTCTGTGAAATGGTTATTTTCTGTAAATTAATTGAATATCTCTGGAAGCCCTGCTGCCAGTCTTTTCACCGTATTTTTTTTTTTACAGATTTTTTTTTTTTTACTGTGTGTCTAACTGCTTGCTAGGGTGTTATTGGTGCATATATCAAGTTTATAATTGTTTGCTAGCATGACCTGTTTGCATGTAGCAAGTTTCTAATAATTTGATAGTATACCCCACCGGTCCGAGCTGGGATCAAACGGATGATTCTTTGCATGGGAGTTGGTGGCTCTAACAAGGAGGCCAAAAAAAAACCCTCCTCTAGCGTTTGTTGCTAGAGCACCTTTTAGAGGTCAATGGAGTGAGGTTTAGCTGCACAGCACTTCACAGCTGGCCTCTGTTACACTCACCGCCCTAAACCTCACTCCCATCCGGGTCATGGCACCAATGTAACCCATCAGTCCTACACCACCCAACCTGCTCTAACAAGAAGGCTAAAGAACATGGCCTCTAGAGGTTAGAGAAGTGAGGTTTACCTTCACAGCACTTCACTCCACTGGCTTCTGTTCCACTAGCATGTTCTGTGTGCATGTAGCATGTTTACAATCATTTGCTAGTATGCTATGGGTGCATACAAGGTTTATAGTTGTTGCTAGTGTGTTCTGTGAATGTTTCTAATTGTTTGCTAGCATGTTCTGTGTGCATGTAGCATGTATTTAATGGTTTGTTAGCTTGTTCTCAGTGCTCTCTGCATGTTTCTATCCCTTTTTTGAGCAGGGTCATGGGGACATGTAATGTTTATAATGGTTTGTTAGGATGTTGCATGTTTCTAATCATGTTATGGTGTTCTAAGTGTAGCTAGCATGTTTCTCATTGTTTGCTAACATGCTCTGAATGCATGGAGCAGGTTTATGCTTACATGCTAATGCGTTCTGCATATTTATAATATGTTCGCTGGCTCTGAGTGCTGATACTAATTTGCTAGCAGTTGGTAGTTTTAATTTGAAAGTAAGCATTAAAGAATCAAAAGTGTCAGTAAAGAGTAAAAGTGTTGAAAAATAAGGAAGTGTTGAAATGAAAGTGTTGAGAAATACCCGAAGAAAGATGTCTAATCACATTCCCATTTATCTCAATGATTAACACAGTCACTGAAAATAATTATCTGGTGTAAGATTAGCTTGCTAGCATGTCCAACTCACCACTGGAACTTCATTAACCTATGCCTTCTGTTCTGCTTTGTTAATGGCATTACAAGCCGAGGCTCATAATCTCAGGAGAGATGTTTCTAAAAGCATCCGATGTTTCCTCTGAACAGCAGCGACTACACTTGAGTGCACAAAATGTCTTGACGTCTTTGTAGGAACATTCCCGCTAACACTGACCTCGAGTGACAGGAATGTGCTCAAAATATAAAACGTGAACACTGTTGCCTCCAGCCAGTTTGAGGCGAAATTCTTCAACAAGCAAGAGTTTCTTATTTTATCTGATGAAGCAACGGTTTTACCTTGGCTTTTTAATATTAGTGAATGCGCATATTCCTCTCAGCTCAATCACAGAAGACAAATGAGGTTGAATAATTAAGTGACAAAAGCAGCTACATTGATCTAAGGTATCAATACGATCAGATTTAGAAACAATTTAGCCAATCTTGATGTTGGTTGCTTTTAGGTTCAGATGACAGCTCATTCATTTCCTCCTGATGAAGACACCTTATCATTGCAGTCTGCTAGCTTACATAATGTGTTTAGTCTGTGTGAGGTTTATGTGAAAGTCAAAAAAGTCAGGAAAAAGTCTGAATTATGAATTGTGCCACCAAGAATTTATACGCTTTTTACAAATCTAAATGTCTTTTTTACTTAGAATTTTAATTTGACATCTCACAGGTTTATGACAAGGCAAGGCAAAAAAGATACAATTCTTTAATTATTTTTCACAGAAATATGTCTCTGGTAGTTGCTAATTAAAAATTCCTGTATGTAAGTTTGACACCCAGTGGTTGAACTAGGTATTGCATTGTTGGATCAAAACGCAAGCACAGGTTGCCAGATAAAGGGCCAACAGGAGCGAGTGTTCTAAATAAAAGCAACGGCAATTGATTTTCCATATTAAAAGGAGTTTTTGTTTTAACCAACACCTTGATTTGATATATTAGAAACAGCTTCTATTTCTTGCATCTGAACAACAGAAAATGCTAACAATGTGAGTGTAAATGTCATTTTAAATTACATTCGTTGCTATACTACTGAATGATAAATGTATATTTAGCCAACACATCAGTGAATCAGCATGTTCATATAATAATGTTAAAGAGGTTTAATATTTATTAATTAGATTATAAACCTTACCATTTTGAATGAATGACTGTATTTAAATTTCTGTCGTGTTTCGTCTGGTGCAAAAAGTCAAATTGCTTATCAATCCAAATCTCGTCATGTAGTGTGTTGTTAGGACACTGGGTTACAATGTATATTATTTGCTAATATTTGCTAAATTTGCTAATAACCTCATGTGGAACTCTGAATCTGCGTCTCATTTCAGAGTCTGCTACTGTCCACTAGAGGCTGCATTTCGGTCATGGGCACATGTTTTTAGAGCCTTTCTGAATGCCTGAATGAATGAAATATGTAGTCTTCCATCAAGGCAACCTGGGTGCTGAAATATAATTGGCTAAACTGGCATTGTGCAACTTAAAAGAACCAAAACAAAGACAGCGTTCCAGCACGTAACTCACATTTTCAAAGCATAAAAACCAACACAATCTCACAGCAATTCGTAACTTTTTGATTTAGTGGCTAATTCGTATACATTCGTATGATCTAATTTGTACCATTTAGTACAATTTGCTCATAACCCAATGATGCTTGGGTGCCATGCCTCCTTTTTAAAATCGTACATTTTTGAATGACTCAATTTGTACGAATTGGCCACTAAACTGACAAAACGTAAAATTACGTTTCCTTGTGAGATCAGGCTGGAATAACTGACTTCAGCATTGTTTTTCAGATAAACAAGAATGCTCAATGCTCATCTTAGCATGTTTCTCAAATATCTGCAAGCATATTTTGGTATTTTTATGCTTTAGAAGAGGCAAAAATTTACATACAGTTACTTACAAGTTACTTACAAACTTACAACTTACTTACATATATTACATAATCTTTTAAAATGCTGTATGTTGTTTCAACCCACTTTTGGGAAAAAGTTGGACAAACCAATCTGTTGGGTAAAATTTTTTATTAGTTTTTAATTTTAAACCAGCAATTGTGTTTTTCCATACTGTACTCAAATCGTTGAAACAAATCAGCATTTTTACAGTGTAGGCATTCTCACAGTTCTGATATTTTATCTTGAAATAAATGATATAATCTCAAAACTATGAGAAAAAAGTATTTTATTTGTTCACGTTTTTCTTAGAATTGCAACTATTTCTCGCTGTTGCCAATTTATAAGCTCTCTCCATATAGAAATCTGATATGACAATATATACTCCACCTATATTGCAAAGTATTGCAAAAACCATTTGAAAAAATGGTTTGAAAACCCATTAAACTTCATTAAACATGAACACATACAGTAGACATCACCTATATGCTATAAAAGGGCAGGTTAACTTTATTTATATATGATAAATTAATTTGAATTTAATGCAATAATGTGCACCTTTTGTAAATCTGTTTTGAAACAATAATTATTGTTAAAAGCGCTTTACAAATAAACTTGAATTGAATTTAACTGGCAACTGTGAGATGCCATTCTAAGAAGTGAAGTCAGAATTACAAAATATCAACTCAAAATTGTGCAAAAATACTTGGTCAGATTTGTCTATATTTTACTTAAATATGAGCTGAAACAATCCAGAGTTTTTAGAGTGCAATTACAATAAGTGGAGATTTGAACACCAGTCAGCCTCAGAAGGATCCTGCGGCTGAAGGCCTGAGGCAAATGTCACGTCTTGTGTTAGTGTTTTGACTAATGCCTGTGGAGAGATTCCACTTGTGCATGTGAGGAATGCTTCGTAGAGTGGGAATTTTGCGGCCCTCACTTAATCAGCTCCTGATTTCATGAAATATTCATGTTCTACCTGTGGGCTCTCAGCATGCCTGTGTTTTGTTTTGGATATGTGACGTGGGAGATGCAGACGGCATATATAAATCATGTAAGACCTGAAATCAACTTGTCCAGATCAGAACAGTCAGGCACTGCCATTGTATGCCATGTTGAAATGCATGTCTTTTTTAATCTAACACAGCACTGAATTGATGCCTACTCTTCCAGCATGCTTTGATGTAAAATTTGATCTAATTACTTTATATAATTATATGAGCAATCTCACAGGAGTAGCAATGCGATGTGGCTGTATATTGGCACTGGTGGGAGGCATGCGTTGTGTCCCACCAGTGACACAATATACAGCCACATCCCACTGCTACGAGTGTGATATTGCGTTTCTACAACAGTTTGACGACATAATCATGTATTTAAAAAAATAAGTCAAAAATGGAGAGTCTCAAAACCCTTTTGTAAGAGGAACTACTTTCTTCCGCCATTCATTCACATCTGCAGCTGACGTCACAACAGCAGAAGCCATTACTAATTCACCAACATCATTTTAGAGCTAGTATTTTAATGATTCTTTAGCGTAATGTCTAAAGTGATTTTGCTGACATTTTAAGATTATACGGCTGAACGGCATGACATGCCATCAGTCTGCAGAGATATGTATCTCCCAGTATTTCTTTGTAGCAATCACAATATTACTATGGTATAAATACAGCACTACAACATACAAAGCAGAGAGATCGACTTTTACCTCATTTACCTGTTTAATAATGATTTGATCAGCTGTAGTTTGAAATTACGATGTTTTCTCTTTGGGCTTATTATGTGGTCTCTGTCGCCATCTTGTGGATGAACATTGTCAACCGTCTTTGCTCAAGGACAGTCTAATGGCCACCGACGCACTGTCTCTCAGAAATTATAAATATTTAAAAAATAGGCACTATGCTTATAGAGAAACTAACTAGTTGCGATCTAAACAACTACATTTGTGACTAAAAAAGCCTCAAAAGTACATTATGTTGCCCAACAGCTGCAATATTTGTCAAACTGTAGAGCAGGGGTCATCAACTATATTTGTCAGAGGGCCATAGTTTTATCAGACAGTCTCCTTTGGCTTAACATGTTTAATGTTTATACTTTTTCAAAACAGAAGGCATTTGATTCAGGCTCCCATCACCTTTACCACAGTCAACCACTAGGAGTGATAGATATTTTGCCTCAACTCAATTACGCTAAGTCAACTAGGGAAAATGTAACTTTAGCTATTGATTAAGCACTGTGAGTGGCCCGTTTCAGCATTAAGATTTGAATTCAAGCCCACTTAACGTTTGATGTGCGAACATTGTTTGTGACCTGTTTTGTTCTGGTACCAGGTTATTTATTTACTATTTTAAAGTGTGCCAGATAGTTATTCCTCCTTTTTTAAGTCCTGAGGCAGACATCCCAGGTCTCCCGGAAGTCCTGTGAGTCTCCCGCAAATGCATAGAGACTCCCGGATGCCCGCAAATGAATGATAATCTCCCGGAAATCGCTCGTCTCCCTCCCGCTCCTCAAATACGTCGCGCACCCCTCTCCACCGCATCCCTCCTTGCTCTTCATCACACACACGTCAAGCGCACTCCACCTACACTCCACCCGGTCTTCACTAACGTTAAAACCTGTTTGAAACACTAAATGCTTAACGCCGCATGGTCTGTCTGAGTCTGTCCTCATTTCGAAGTGTAGCCTAAATATAGTCATAAATGGTGGTTATTCTGACAAGAGACTCAGTTGTTGTTATTTTTAGTTGCTTTAAGTGTGGACCACTATTTTCTTTTTGATCCTTACAATTTTGGAATCCAGTCGTGGGCCGGATTGAATGGCTCAGCGGGCCGGATTTGGCCCGCAGGCCACCAGTTGACTATCAGTGCTGTAGAGTGTCCTCTGCTTGTTGCTGTATGTGGGCGGAGTAATACACCAGGTTAAAGGGAGAAGAGGCAGTACTAATGCTGTTACTGGCAAAATATCGCATGGCTATCAGCCAATCGGATTCAAGAACCATAGCTGAAAATTGACATTTGGATGTAATATTGCAGGATATTTAGTGTGTTAGCGTTGTTGAGATCTGAAATTTGAAAATGTACTGTTACTACGTACATTAGTAATTGATAAAAGCCAACGACATCCATTTCCAAAAAGAAGCTTCTGGAATGAGTGAATTGGTAAATTGACATTGAAATTTTGATGCCAATCACATTGACTTTTTACAAATCCTGCTGTCTCTATTATTTCTTGGTAAATCTTACCACATAATCACTTATCCTTATATAGAAAATTGAAAAGTGCAGACTCAGTGTTTACATAGACGTTTACATAGACATTAGTAATCTAATTATTTGCCTTAATCTGAATAAGACAATAATATGATTAAGGTGTTTACATGAGTTGCTTTTTGAATGTTCCTTTCATGATCCTGTTTTACATGTTATAGCACATAATTCAATTAACATTGTAACTAAGCTTTTTGCATTTTGAATGTTTGATTTTTAATTTGTTGACTTAACTGCAGTTTGGCACTTTCCCTTTCACTCAGGAACATTTCATGCATGTCCCTGTGAAAAACGAGATATTGGATGAGAGTATGAACTGCAGGAAGAGTGTTGTTTTAATGAAATTTGATATCAAAATAATAAAAAAATCTCTGCATATCGCGATGCAGGTGTCTGTGGTATTTCACTGACTCGGTAGGTGCAGAGAATAGTGTCAAACAGCTGTGTGTGTATAGACTATCCTGTCACAAAATTCGGCGAAAATCCTACACGACAGTAATAGTTTGATTGCAGTGTTTACATGTCTGTAAGTTTTTATGAGCTTTTTTTAGACAGTTTTTAGAGATTTGTAGTCATTTTAAACAATATTGCTTTATATCGTTATGTAAATTATGCTACAAAATCAGGAACTCTTTTTGTTATTTTACTGATTTCTACACACTATTTCTTATAAAATGTATTTTAAACAACTAAAAATGTTAAAGGACATCACATTGTTAAACTGCAGAAAGAGTGCAATTTTCAGCATTAAAATATGTCAGAGCAGAGATCAGAATCCCATAATGTAACTTTTACATTATCCAAGGTCAGTTATACAGTTATACAAGTAGTAATACAGTTATACAAGTAACTTTTACTTTTACAAGGTCCCATAATGTTACTCCCATAAAGCGTAAATAAATGTAAAACATGCATTTAAAAAAAGGGAAACTATTAATCAACATTATTTCTAGAGTTTCCTGTAATTACATGTGCAAATAATTTCTGTGATTAATTAACCAACTATGAAACCTAACCTAAATCTATACCACTAAGGATAATGGTAGCCATGTAAAAATGTCCTTATTCTTAATAGTATCCGACCTCAATTACATCAAGTGATTTGCAATACAACATGAATGCAATTAAGTGCATTGTGACAGTATTATTATTTTCTGTTAGACATAGTATTAAAGGAACATACAAAACTATCACTATTCACAGGGTGCAAATTATACATTGGCAACAGCAGCAGGGGTGGGAGGTGTAATATGTTCTGTAATATGCCTCAGTGAAATTCAAATTTCTCTATTAAATTCAATTACATTTGATTTATTAATCAATTTAAGTGGATATTGAGTGGTTCTCAATGACATTTGTGATATTAAATAAGCATATTAATGAATGACTATGAAAGACTGAATGTATTTTTTATTTTACTGTTTAACTTCCATGTGTGAGCAAGTGTATAATAAAATACAAACCATGCATCTAGTTTATGGACACCTACAGTACGAATGCTTATTTTACAATAAGCATGTTTTGTGAACACTTACACTGTCATTTGGTGCTCTAGATTTTGAACCGCTGAATAATATTTTTGGTGCAAACATGCATTCACAATGGTATGGACCATTACAGGGCTGGTCAAATGTACATTTAATTATTAATATTATTTAAGATATACAGATCAGAGCAAACTATTTCTTAACTATCCCCCCCCCCCCCCATACATCTTGTTTTGATGTCTTTCGGGGGGGATCAAGTGTTAATTAGGGGGGTCTGACCCACCAAACCCCCCTGTAATTTGCACCCTGACTATTCGTACCTTTTTGGCTACTTTTGTAGAAGATGCAGTGATGATTTACCAACCAATATGGCTATGTACTAATTTTTCAACCCCTGTCTCTCTTTGTCAACAGCTGCTCTCAGTTCATAAAGTAAAGCGTTATCTGCTGTGATGCTTCATCTATTCGACACTCAGCACTGAGGTAATTCTCTTTCCAGCTGCTCCATACAATGTCATGCATGGATTCCTTCAGTCTAAACTGTGAGTGAAAAGATCCACGTGCAAACAAAGTTTCCTTTATTTACAAAATCATTGCAGAAAGGTATAGCTTGGAAGGTGAGTTTCGGGAAGACCTTTAAATGTCATGTTTATTTATTGCCATATGTTTACAGGTTCTCTTCAGAAGTGATGCTGATTTGGATGTACTGTACAAACTAAATAATCATCTGACTGAAGGAAGCGCTTGCTAAATAACAAAGAACATAATGGGAGAACTTCACAAATACTTTCAAAATGTCAGTAAAAGTCAAACCTGGAGGATGGCATCTCATTCCTCATGACATATTACCTGTGGATCATAACAGGAATTAAAAGTGATTTTCAAACTTTTATGTTTGATTGAGGAAGAAACAAAGAGAGAGAGAGAGAGAGAGAGAGAGAGAGAGAGAGCTAAAGGCTGCTAAAAAGTGCTCTATGTGGTTGCTTAACATGTTTTAACACAATGTTAACAAAAATTTGCATGTTTATACAATGTTTATCACAATGTTAGCATGAACTTCGATGTTCCTGACATGTTTTAGTGGTCCCGAGCTGCAAACTGGTATTCCGTGGATGAATTGCTACTGGGCCGCAGAAGAAATCATTCATTATTTTTGTTTAATTTATTATTTGAGTCTGAACAATAATTTATTTTGAAAATCTTTTATTTTGAAAAAAATTGTATTCTCTCTGTTACATCTCGGTTACTTGAGCACCAAAATTTAACCCACAAGCTAGCAAAAGGAATAAGAAACAGACGTCTTTGAAATGTTTTGTTGCGAAGGAGAAAAGGCCAAGCCAAGTGAAGAACCCATAAATTGCCAAACTCGCAACCTATTTGTCAACAAATCAGATGAATGTAGCATGTCTGTGCAAGAAGATCAACTGTTGTGGACCACAAATGATGGTGGCGGTACACATATCACGTCTTTTCCGTGCGCAAGTTTGTTATGTAGTTATGGAGGCAGGTCCGTGCAGAGTCTGTGAAAGGGACATGTGCAGTAGAACAGAGATCACAAACTGAATAACTCGGGTTGGGGGGTGGGGGGTGCAGGCAGGTTGAGCCCTATGTGTGCACATGCCTGTATGGAGGCACACGACTTGTGCGCACATATTGGGAGGCTTGCATCTTCCAGGCACACCTAGTTGAAAACATCTTCAGAATGCCAAGTGCACCGTAAGTCACCGTATGTGTGACAAGAGCTTCATATTTTGTATTAAATATACCCATTTCGGTAGACTAATTATCTCAGACAAACAATGCAGTGCTTTTTAATTTGCTCCATTAATAAAATGTGTTTCAGCTTTGCAGCAATGTTTTGTCAGCTTGTTATCCTCTGAGAAAACGGTATTTACTTAGCAATCTATGTACACCATACCATCCTTTCCCACCTTCCCAGGCTACAGTAAAATTGTCAAACATTGACTGGTCTGCAAAGATAAAAAAAAAGTTGGGGACTGTTTTGAATGTTCTTAGCATTGATTAGGTTGTTTATAGCATAGCTGCTATATTGTTAACATGAATTAACATGTTTTTAGCATGAGTTAGCTTGTTCATGTTGCTATCATATTCACCTTATTCTTCACGTAGGAGCGGGCACAGCCATTTGAATATTTTTGGCTCGAGACTTCCACTCTTATTTATAGACCTTTTTCTTCGAACGCAAAATTACCCATTATGCTTTGGGTGTACGCGCATGGAGAATACTAAGAACTTCCGGTCAGCAGCTGATGCGTGTAAACAGTCACATTTGGACAGCTTTGAAACAATAGTTTTAATCTATTTTATTTGCTTTAACTGTCTTTGAACTAATACTGTTATCGATCAGCACCATCTGCTGGACTGATTCTTTAAAAAAATGGGATAATAGGATGGAAAACAACTGCTGCGGTCATTTACCCTTACCGTCAGACTGCGTCTTTGTTCGGTTTAAATGGAGCCTTGCCATCACTAAAGTTAACAGTTCCTGTCTTTTTTACAAATATATAACCAACCTAAACAAATGTAATTCACCAAAATGTTTGACACACACACACACACACACACACACACACACACGTCCTGTCCCACTAACACACTGATTAAAAGACTGACACAAAGTGAAAATAAAGTGGCATTTTGAAATGACAGAAAAACACATACCATGGTAAATACTACACAACACACACTAACTAAATGAAACAGCTCCCGATTATAATCAACATGCAAATCAGCCAGCAGAGTATCAGTTATGAACTTTTATTGGTCGTTTTGGAAATTGCATGACTTACATACCTGTTAAGTTTCATGCCAGTAATCTGGTTTGCTCTATAATGCAGTGAAGTATTGTGTGTATATGTGTGTGTTTGAATTGAAGAGCTGCTGAGTTAACAGCTGACTGGTTGGGAACACACGAACACACACACACACACACACACACAAACACACACACACACACACACACACACACACACACACACACACACTGTATATCTGACGGCAGACACGTGAACTAGGAGAACGTTTTTCTCTAGCGCTTGAACCACATATGATAGATTATAACGGCTTTAACACACACCTTTAAAAGGTGTGTTACAAAAACACTCCGTAATCCACTCAAAACGCTATTGAAACCCATTTTCGAAGTGCAAATTACCAGATGTAAACGCTGTAAACGGAAGTTCTAAATATTCTACCAGAAGACGCTGAGCGCTATGGCACCCTCCATGCAGCAGCCAAGAAAAAAGTCTAGATATTAAAGAAGGAATTTTTCTGACACTAAGTATTTTTGATGCCTAAAGTTACTCCTACATACCCTGGTCCAAAACATTTTCCAATAGTTAAAGCTTTTAATGAAAAAATAAAACATCAATAACGCAATAGAACAAAATAAAAAAAATGCATTTTTATACATCTCTTCCAGGCCAAACCAGCTCTCAGATGAATTGTGAGGGTTAAATGGGGCAACGTTAAAAACTTGTATTTAGAGCCAAAAACAAACATGAAACCATAAAATGCTCGAGGAGAAGCTTAGGATCAATATTCATACAGTATAAAGCACAGAGGGCAAGATATGTTCACTAAGCAAGGAAGGAGCAGATCTCTGGCCATATAAATGGCAGAAGGGGTGAACATGACTTGAGGCTTTCACTCTACCCTAATGCCTATCCTAATGTTGACGCTCCACTGGATCTTAGGTTTTGTGCTGGGGCAATTGCACATCATTTCAGATGGCAAACCATTAAGGCTTCTTGTTTATTTCAATATACTGAGCTTTAGAGAAAAGAGTGGAAATAAAATCAAGAAGTTGGATGAGCTTCAGAAAGAGCCAATCTGAGTTGTAGACATGAATCATTTCATTGTGCGCCAAGAAGACAAAGTAATTCCCAAGGATTCCCAAATCTATTGTGTTTGCATGTCAGCGATTCCAGATCCTTATAGTAATAAGGTTTATTTGTATGCTGCAATTATGTCATCCTGTGTATTAACCAGTGTTAGAAATTGAGTCCGTTTTTATTGGCAATAAGGGTGCTGATGTTGACTTTTAAAGCCATAGATTTATGTCAAACTAAATACTAAGGATTTTTGTTTCTGAAGGTAGTCTCTTTTTCTTGCAGACTGTATTTATGTAAAAACATAGAAAAAAAAACTCACAAACAAGTTATATTCTGAAACATTATTGCACTTAAGGCCCAATCCCAATTCTATTTTTGTACACCTTCCCTAACCCCTTGGTTCTTACAACCGAGAGTGAAGGGGAAGGGCTTCAAAATTTACCCCTAAGAATTGGGACAACACTACAGCACCTACACACGTCATCATATGTCATCACGATATTTTGCTTCATATAAGATCAGACGATTGCGACAGCTGTAGTTATTCCAGTTGTGTTGTTTTTTAGTATTTATCTTCAGGAAATCACTGAAGGGATATATTATGTTATCATAATGATCTAATGTGGCAGTAAAATCATAACTATACTGCACATTTACACAGTGGCCTGATTCATCTAAACACCAAAAACCTGTAAAAAGCCTATTCTCAGCCACTAGACTTCTCTGACAGGGTATTCATCGAGTGTCAGAATGTTGTAGGACTGCTATACAGGAGGTATTATTATGGATTATAGATCGCACAATTTAGTGTTTTTTTAAAAGCATGATGATAAAACACGAACGCGGTTATGAATATATTAAAACATGTGTTTGTTTGTCATAAAAATTCGTAATAATGACAAAAAATACAAATTTGTTGATCTCCTTACTTCCGGGTTCAGCAATACTGCCGCTGTGGCTGGTGTATTCTGGGAAATTTTATTACCCCTTGGTTTCGAGTGTGGTCCTAAAAATTTGTTCGAAGAGCTATTCACCTCTTCCCCTTAGCCCTATGCCTTCAAGCTAAAGATAATTGGGACACCCCTACCCCTTGGTGTGAATGCGCAAAATGAGGGGTAGCGGTAAGGGAAAGGGCTAAGGGGTAGGATTGGGATTGTGCCTAAATATGGAGCCAGATCAGTCTCAGAAATAATACATTTACGCAAAAAATTTATACATCTACAACACAATAAAAAAATACACAAATCCAATTCGTAAATTAAAAACACGTTTAAAAAATACACAAATCTAATTCATAAATTCAAAACATAATAAAAAAATACTCAAATCCAGATCGTAAATTCAAAACACAATAAAAAAAAACCAAATCCAGATCCCAAATTTGAAACACGAGTCAAAAATACACAAATCCAGTTCATAAAGTCAAAACACATATGCAAAAATATACAAATCCAATTTATTTGGTGAAAATATTTATTTTAACTTGTGAATTCACGAATTGTGTTTTTATAAATTAACAAGTTGGATTTTGTAAACGTGAATTGTGTTGTGCTTGTATGAATTTTATATTGTAAATTCTTGTTGGGAAAATATATTTTATATGCATAAATTAGACTTTGACATGCTAAAATGACTTGATTTTGATGTGGTGTTATGTCCACATTCCTTCTCATTCATTTAACTTCTTGTGTGTATTGTGTATTATCTTGCTCAGTGTGCATGAGCAAATGGGTTGTTGCAATGCAATCAGTTTTTATTTCACATGACTTTTCAGAGCTCAAAATAAGAAATTTACCAAATTTATCTCTGATCACACCAAATAAGTATTTTTTAGCCACTATTTTTATTGTGTCAAAACAAGGAAAATATAGCTGTATATGTGCAATTTTTAATTCAACAAAACTTTTCTTTAAAAAAACATTACATTTAAAAAAAAAATATATATATATATATTGTCATGTATCTAAAATAAGCACAGTATGTCCTGGCTAAAAGTCCTAGATCACCAGTTAACTACACATAAACGGTGATTAATCTTTCCATTAAATCAATGTTATTGTAAAAAAATATGATTAAACCATATTAACAAAAATAACTGTAAACAAAAGAAAGCAGGTGAAACACACGGTTAATATAGGTCTGTTAATAATCTGTTCAAATAATAATTTAAAAAATAAAAGCAGTGACCCCTGCTGCTTACAAAAGAATATATATATATATATATATATATATATATTTATATATTTTTTTAATCTTAAGCTCATATCGCTCTTTGTCAAGTCTATTTTAAAGGGAACTGTTCGGATCAGTCGTGCTTCCTCTAGGCACGGTTGCTCCACGCAAGTAAATGGGCGCGCGCGCACTTTTTAAGAGTTGCGCACACGCTATTTAACAGTCGCGCGCATCACATCACATCACCTGTGCGCGCGAGTGATCATCCTCTTGTTCGGTATTTAACTTTTTTTTTGCTGTTTTGCTCGCACGAACACTGTTATTTTTGTCAGTCTGCTTCTCGATTCCAAGATCATATTTGCACGAATATCGGGCCATGCTTATTTTTGAACCCTGCTTTTAAGAAAACTACAATTTAAAATGATTTTCAACCAGCCAAAGTGGCTAGTGGAGGTGTCTGTCTAACCTGCAAGATCTGAAATCTACCCGCATTTGGCGAGTTGGCAGGTGTTAATGTAAAGCCCTGTTTATATATAAGAAAAAAAAAATATATAAGGAAACCTTAAAACTTTTTTAAGGATTATAAAATTAATATGAATGTTTTTAATCATTGGAAAATGAATAATTGAAGATGTTAATGTGATTGATGACTTAAAAAGTGGACAGAAGGAGTAAAATTTTGGGGTTGAGATAAACGGAATTGAAATCCTTAGGAACGTAGAATAAAAACGTTAATTCATTCATTTATTTTCTCTTCGGTTTAGTCCCTTTATTAATCTGGGTTCGCCACAGCAGAAAAAAATGGCAACTTATCCAGCATTTTGTTTTTACGCAGCGGATGCCCTACCAGCCGCAACCCATCTCTGGGAAACATCCATGCACACTCATTCACACTCATACACTACAGACAATTTAGCCTACCCAATTTACCTGTACCGCATGTCTTTGGACTGTGGGGGAAACCGGAGCACCCAGAGGAAACCCACGCGAATGCAGGGAGAACATGCAAATTTACACAGAAATGCCAACTCACCCAGCCAGGGCTCGAATCAGCGACCTTCTTGATGTAAGGCGACAGCACTACCTACTGCGCCACTGCGTCGCCAAATAAAAGCGTTAAAAAGAGCATATTTGTATAAGTGCGGATCAGCCTTAAAATTATTGAAAATATCAAATGAACAGCATTTATTTGAAGTAATAACATCTTTACTGAAACCTTTAATCAGTTTAATGAATTCTTCTTGAATAGACGTATTAATTCCCTCAAAATGTTCTCAACCACAACCTTTTAGATCATAGCATATACATAATTCAATTAAATCAGTTAATTCAAATGGACACTAACCCTTGGCAAGATATATAAATCAAACCATGGGGGAATTTTTGCTTCAACATCTGCAATATTTAGGGTATTTTAGCCCCAAGCCCTGGTTAATTTCTAATCTTATTATTGTTATGCAATCATTTCCAGTATTATCGGACCTGGCACTAGGAGGCTAATGGTCAGCTCCATTAATGTGGCACTGATGTTTTGTCTTTGGGCCAAACGCTACATGAAAAAGTGTTGTTTGATGCGAGCAGACAAATGGAATTCAAATATAGAACAAATCATGTGTAAGATGTGCTGTTGTAATTTATGAAGCCTTTTACTTTGAAGTGATAGTTAACCCCCTAAAAAAGCTTTGGAGTTGTTTATCGAAAAAAAAAATCTAAATTTAAATTGTGAGATATGATCTAAGAACAGAAAGAATTAAAAAATACCTATGAACTTTACAAAAATATATTTATATATTTGCAAGGAAACAATGAAACAATTTGAAAATATTTACAATTGCAAGAAATGGCATCACAACTTTTTTGAAAACTCACAATTGTAATGAAAAAACCTCCCAATTCTAAAGAAAAAAGATAAAGTTTATCTTGTTGCAGAAACAGGAATCCATACGTCGCTATTCAGTCATCAGATTATCAAATAGGGGCAAAATCTCTTATCTCACTTATCTCATTTCAACCTCATTCACATGATGGATTTTACATATTTGCTTGAGCACATCACTTAACACTCACATTAGCGCAATTTACAGAGCCCAAGACCTGAAACAGTCTTTTATTCAAAGGCACAGAGGGGTAATTTGAGCTGATCTCATTAAAACCCCCAGAAACATCCAGCATCTGTTTGAGGTAATCAAACTGTTTGACTATTAACTGAATGATCTTGATGAAAAAGATGCTGGACTTCCATCTGGACTCTGAAGGTGTCTGTTTTTCTCTCATTAGATGGGAGGACTATCTGTTCACGGCGTCTGCTTTTGCCAGATATTGTGTGTGACCGTGTGTGTGGAGGGATTATCTTACTCTGTATTTAAAGCTAATAAAAACAGCTTTACGTGCTCTCACAACCGTGTGCACACAAAACAAGTTATAATTTAAGAGTTCCAGGTAAACATATTTTTCATTTTGATTAAACAACAACAATGCAATGGATTGCTTATATACCAGTAGGCTTTATGAAAAAGAAATGTAAATTTGAAGATTTCCGGCTATAATTTCCGGCGTTATACTTTAATATGTTGAATGAGGTTATCAGTCAGAGAGACGAAGAATAACATCTCTTTTATATTTATGTTTGCACATTTTACTCCAGAAAGCACAAACACTGAATTATTTGTGTGAGCATTTAATCGAGTTTATTAGATGATCTGTTGTTTAATTAAACAAGTTAATTGCATTTATGAAAATGAAGATGATTCAAAGACAATAATTTTGCGGAAGATTGATAATGCATTGAATAGATATTGCAAAATGTGCCTGTCAAAACATTATTGACATACAGTACCAGTGAATAATTTATCAGTCTACAGCAATATATTTCACATTTTGAGACCTAATAAAAGCAATTTTCTCAACACTTGACTGTCTGTCATAAACTACGCTTCAAATCTGTATGATTTCTTTTCTGTGGAACAAAGACATTTTTATATTTTCCATGTTTAAAATGCCAAGAAAAAATAACAAGAAGAAAACAGCTCATTAAAATATCTCCTCCAGTTATTTATGATCATATTGCTTTCTTATTATGGGTAACCCATAAAACAAGCAACTTAGGCTCATTTTGAAAATGTACCTCTTTATACATTTCTGGAGAGCGCCAAATACGTTCCAGGAGGTACATTTTTTGCAGTTTTTGCGAATCCACCAGAGGCCGCTGTGTGCGCTTTTTGCAATCTCAAATTTCTCTGGCAAGTGCCTGCCTTTCTTGTGTAAATCCACCAGAGGCTGCTGTCGACTGATTGACTGACTAAATGGCTGTTTCTCAATTCCAAGAACGCAGAGAACGGACTTCGTTCTTGTGGAGATTGGTCTTGCCAGGTATTCTCAGAAAAACAAACTCGGGAGACCACGAGAACCCACATCCTGTGAGAAATGAGATGTTGCTTTCGTTCTGATGGTCACGTGACCTTCACGCGTTTTAAATGGAAAATTATTTAAACATTACAACATTCATACAACGATTTATTGTTTTCCCCTTTTCAAAATATATACTATGCATAAAAACATTATAAATATACATTGCACAAAATAAAGAAATCAGATTTTAATAGGAATTTCAGCAAACAAACACCCTTAATGTGTTTATTCCTTTATTAAGATGTCCATGGTAATGTTTATATTCATCGTTTCATTTAGGGAAACTCCTGAGGTAAATACAAGATATCTCTGAACTTAGTAAATCTGAATAAAATGCTGCGCTTCCCACCTCCAGTCGCAATGACTTCTGGGACTTCTAGGGCGAGATCGGTGCTCAAGTCTGCATCGGTTTGTCCTCGATATCAAGAACACATCTGGGAAGTTTCATGCCTCCTCCGTTCTTACGGTCTTAAGTATTGGAGCTGAACTTTGGCGGCTGATGATGACATTACACGAGAACACGAGGACGCAAGACCGCTGAAGAACGCATATTGAGAAACAGCCGATGACTGACCAACCCACCTCCTTCTCTAAATCCAACCAATAGTGTTTTCAAAGCACAGATTGACCCACCCAATCACTTCCCTAAACCCAACCACAGTGTTTTAAAAAGCAATTCCGAAAAAGAAAAGCCCTCATCTGATTTTTACCACATTTTCAGATTTTACCACATTCTCACTCTGTTATTTATTTGTTTATTTTATTTTTTTGGATTTTGTTTTTATCTTACCTGCTTTCTGGAACCATTCTTCACTGGACTCGGACCCTGTTGTCACGATCAACTCTTTGCTGCGTCTTAAATCCGCTGATGTACATGACAAGTTAACTAGACAAACTGGTAACAGAGGGAAAGCCATCCACACAAAGGTCAGCTGGTGGAGAAATGGTGTCACTCAGTTTTTTAAAGAGGAAATGCAGCCATGCTTCTGGCTACATAATTCGCGATCTCCAGAAATGTGTATAGGACTATGTTTTCAGAATGAGCCCATGTTACAACCAACCAATGCAAGGAAAAGCAAGGTAAGTATCTGTTCCCATGCTAACAATAAACATGCTAACAATAAGCTAAAATGAACAAACAGTATTAAATCATGCTAGAAGTGTGCTAAATCATGCTAGAAAGAAACATTCAAGAAGCTAAATCCTAAAAAAAAATAATAATAATAATAATATATATATTATTAAATGTATAGGCCTATATTATGCTCCTGGAATTTCAAATATACTAAATTAGCATAAATAATAAAAGTTAAGCATAAAAGTTTAACTGCAACTGCACAAAAACTCAGTTCTGTCTATTTATAATTTCAAACATACCTTCAATTTATTGAGCGGTAGATTTCTGTCTTGTCTTGCCAGGAATTCCTCCACAGACTGGAAGAACTGCCGAAAGACAAGACGACTCAGACAATCCCAAAGTAAGCCCTGATTCCTCCTGGTGCAGATGTTGCCGTGATCAACATCTGGATGCAGTTGGCTTGCTTTTACATCCTGCCATCACTGAGGATATAGATGAGTGTTATACTTGCATAGGATATTTGTTCCTCACACCATAATGAGCTGCACATTACCGGTAACTAAATAAATGTGTTTTCACAACTAGGCAGGAAGGTCGTGTGATGTAACTTTTTTAGTCCACATGTAAAGCATTGTAAACTCTGGTATTGGTGGGGACTGTGAGCACATTTACATGGACACCAATAATTTTAATTAATTTAATCTGATTAAGGTTATAATCGAACTAAACAGAAATGGAATTAAGACAAGTCGAGTATGCCAATTTTAATCACATTATTGAAGTGCGGTACAGACATGTAAACACCGCAATCAAAAAATTACCGTCATGTAGGATTTTTGTCGCATTTTGTGACAGGGCAGTCTATACACACACGGTTGTTTGACACTATTCTCTGCACCTAGCAAGTCAGTGAAGGACCACAGACACCTTCATCATGAAATGCAGAGTTTTTTCCCCATACGTTGTGCGGTAACAAATCCCAACACTCTGACACAATGAGTGCTTTAAATAGGGTTATCTTATAAGCCTAAAAGTTTATACTTTAAACTTTAGCTGAGCAGAAATACCTAAAATATCTTTAAAATCCATGCTTCTAATTTCCCATCTGGTCCCAATCAATTACAGAAGGTTAGCAAGAGTTTTTTTTTTTTTTTTTGCCTCAGACATAGCTCATTGTCTAATGAAAGCCACCGCCAATATTTCATTTGGATTATTACTTTCATTTTTATAATAGGGGAAATTCACTCATTTAAAAGTTTGCTTTCTAACTGGTTCAGTTAGATATAAACCATGTGTTTCATGTAGATACTCCGCAGCGATGGACCTTTTGTAAACTGTTTGTGTAGGCTATTTAATTTGTCGCGTGCTGTCTCGGTTAAAGGTGCTGTATGTAAGTTTTTGACTCTTCTAAAGCATAAAAATACCATAATATGTGTGCAGATATTTAAGAAACATCCCAAGTGAATATACTTGTTTAACTGAAAAACAATGCTGAAGTCAGATATTCTGCTTTGAAAATGTTTTTTCCGTGCCGGAACGCTGTCTTTGTTTAGGTAAATTTTACCTGCATGATGCCAGTTTAGCCAATTATAATTCAACACCCCAGGTTGCCTTGTTGGAAAACAGCGCATTTCTTTCATTTAGAAAGGCTCTGAAAGCATGCGTCCGTGACCGAAATGGACAGTATCAGACGTCGAAATGAGACAGTTTCAGGTCCACATGAGGTTATTAATTAGCAAATGATATAAATATTACAAACGTAAACATTAGGTGAGCAGGTTACATTGTAATCGCGTTTCCTAACAATAAGCTTTGTGACGAGATACGCAGTGATGAGCAGTTTGGCTGTTTGCACCAGACGAAACACGACAGAAATTTAAATACAGCCTTTCAGAAGCACAGAATATGCACTCGCTCACAAAACAGTAAGGTTTAGAATCTATTCAAACTCACACTGTTAGTATTTAGCACCGAATAAAACACACAAGGTTTACCTGAGGTGATCACTGTCATAGGTTTCTGTTGTTCAGCTGTGAGAAATAGATGCCGTTTCTAATATATCAATTCGAGGTGTTGGTTAGAGCCAAAACTCCTTTTAATATGGAAAATATTCCCTCTGTTGCGTGTCATTGCTTTTATTTAGAACAGTTTATATCATTTGCTCCTGTAATTAATCTGGCATCCCACGTTTGCAATTATTTTGATCCAGGAGCGCAATACCCAGTTCAACCACTGGGTGTCAAACTTACATACTGCACCTTTAAGGGCAAGGATTGCGCGGGGGCGTGGCCGAGACTGCGGTTTAGTTATGAGTCCTTCATATAGCATGCTCCACCTACCCCGATGTCTCTTACTGCACTGTTAATAACAGATACTGTTTGAATTTTATTTTTTCTTCCACAATGCTTGTTTGGTTAGCCTACCTTTGACTGGACCGTTTTTTTGGCCGAAATAAGGAACTATCCTGGGAAATAATTTATAATTTATTTTTTAATTTTAATTTATACAGCAGCGAGTCGAAAGGAATACCTCTCATTAGCAACATGCGAAACATCGCAAAGAGGCGTTTCCAGCATCATAGCGCAAATTAATTCTTTAGCCAATGAAGGGCCCCCAGCTTTCAAGGGCCCTGGGGCTTCAGCCCCGTCTAGCCCTTACGTTAATCCAGCCCTGCTAATCAATCACAAGACCTTAAACAATTGCAGAAAATAGCTTATTTCTGGATCTTCAGAAAAAGGTGAATATCACACTGCACAACGCCTCATTTTAGGATCGAGTGGAAAAAAAAAACATCAAATGCTTTCCACCTACCTCCTTTCACAGTGCTTCTTCATAGTAGCTAACAGGTGGAGGTATTAATCGAGTGGGTAATTGACCACTGCCTCTTTCATCCTCCCCCTCCTCCACCTCCCAGCTTAATATCATCCATCTGGCCACACGCATTCGCTCACCTTTTCATTAACTTTTCATTAAAGCCGGTTGCTGCGCATAACAGTTGTGCTAAAAAAGGCTAAAATGCTGATGAAAGGTAGACAAGGTCAGCATAATTAAAATATCTTTCTGACAAAAACAACGGGCCAATGATTAATAAGCAAAACAAACTCTCCATTTTCAGAGCTGTATACCTTCAAGGCATGAGTTCTCCGCTCTCTGTGGGAAAACAGAGGCTTTGTGTTTGTGTGCCTTGGCCGGTCGGCCTTGTGATTGATTATTATTTGGGTTTTATCCAGAGGTAAAGGCTGTTCGCAGGCTCTGATGGGTCTTTAATGATGAAAGCCGTGTCTGAAGGCCTGTAAGTTTGCAGCGCTGCAGTCTCTGTTGCTTTTTCCATCACAGTCATACCTTCATTTTGGTGGTATCGTATATAAAGGGATGTTGGAAGCCGTCTCCACCCAACAGGGCAGACTGCAACAAAAACAATGTAGAGCATGTCCGATTTTGGTGCGCTCATAGACCAAACAGTCTTTGCTAAGCATGGCACCTTTCATTAATTTATAGCAATGGTGAAGCATGTTTATCTGCCGAAAAAGAAAAAGGCGGCTCTCCTGCATTGAGCCAACCATCACAATAGGAGATCACGGAGCATTTTTATATTTCTCCATGGAATTCTGCAGTGTAATATCCCACAGCCAACGCCTCTTCTGCAGCTGCAAAGCAGAACATAGTTATTTGAGCTCCAGATGCACAATCACACACTGAAATACACAGTTGTGAGGCGATGTTAGTGTAGCGCTCCTTTGGGATGCGGTGAACGGACCCCATACTGGAAAAAAGAAGCACATAGAGGTTTAAAACAGAGGGTTATTGTGAATTTGCAGGAGGTTTCCTGGTATGAGTGGAGATAACAGAACACTGCACTGTGGTTTGACAGCTGAACAACCCTTTCTGATGAGAGCAAAAATTGGCTGCAAAGATACATGAGCAATTGCAACAACTGCTGTCATAACTTGGATTGTAGTCCAGGACACACAGAGCCTTGCTTGTTGTTTTCCTCGAATGAGTTCATCATTCAAACAAAATAATATCCCTGTAAAAACCTAGAGAACTGCCTGCAGACTATAGAGTTTTTAGCAAAACTGAAGCTGAACTTTATAAGTCAGGATTGAGAATAGCAAAACATGTAATACTGCCTCCTCTAAGGTTCTTTAGACTTTTTTGATTCACTAAGGGCATCACGGTGGTGCAGTGAGTAGCATGATCGCCTCACAGCAAGAAGTTCGCTGGTTTGAGCCTTGGCTGGGTCAGATGGCATTTCTGTGTGGAGTTTGCATGTTCTCCCCGTGTTATCGTGGGTTTCCTCCTGGTGCTCCGGTTTCCCCCACAAGTCCAAAGACATGTGCTATTGGTGAATTGGGTAAGCTAAATTGTCCGTAGTGCATGTGTGTCAATGAGAGTGTATGGGTGTTTCCCAGTGATGGGTTGCAGCTCGAAAGGCATCCGCTGTGTAAAACATATGCTGGATAAGTTGGCGGTCCATTCCGCTGATTAATAAAGGGACTAAGCTGAAAAGAAAATTAATGAATGAATAATTTACAAAGGAAATGGTTATACAACAATGTACTGAAATCTGACAGGTTTCACTTTGCATTTGTCAAAAGGTTTGCATGCATAGTCAAAATGATCCCCATTCTGTGAAAATGACCAAAAATCTTTATTAAGCTTGAAATAATTCTAATAAAACACTGCACATGCAGGTAAAGTCCTTTATAGTACACTACTGTTCAGGCTGTCAAGTACTCACACTTTCCAATAGGCTAAACGTAATATGGATGAGGAAAAAAGTGTCAACGATTTGCATTTCAGTTCACCAAAACATTATTGTCATGTGTATGAACAGCTAAAACATCTGGTAAAAGGATAATTCACCCAAATCTGAACATTATCTCATCATTTACTCACCCCCCCCACCCCACACACTTTTGTTAAACTTATTTAAGATCTTCTGATAAGGATATTTAAAAAAAAAGCTGATATTTTTCCTTACTATGGATGTCAATGGATACTGTTATTCAAAAGTATATTCTTTTGTGTTCAGTGGAAAAAAGAAACTCATAAAGGGTTGGAACCGCATTAGAAAGTGTAAATGGCAAACACAATTTCATTTTTAGATAAATTATTTGTTTAAGGGTGCTGTATTTTACTAGTTGTGCTGTGTTTTTCTGATACAGATCAGACTCATTTGTTGTCCCTGCTTCCATTTGATTCACTAAAAAGTGTCAGTTCATAACAGTTATTCGTTTGGAAAAGGTGTTTATGCTGGTTGCACAGTTCTGACTTGAAAAAATGCAAACTTACTTGTGTCATTTACAGGGGAGGCTGGTTGATGGGCAAAACTGGGGTGCCATCATTGTCACATTTTCCAGAAATTAAGGATAATTGGACAGACATGTGATGAGTGAAGAAATCCAAGAGCTGTGAGAGTGGAACAAGACTCGGGCCATGAATGAGTGATATCTGAGAGCTGCATCAGTGTTGAGTATAATGGGAGAAATGAGAGAAGTGACTACAGTAGAAGATGCCACTGTTTCCATATGTTTGAACAGCAGTCATCTCTGAGGTTTGTTATTGTTTGCTGGTTTCCGTCTCCACCTTTCCCAATTTATAAACCGTTACATTGATGCCAAAGACTGTGAGGAAGGAGGAGTGTAATGTTTAGAGCTTTACTGTTGAGGAGGCAGTGATGCTGGAGCAATGGACCAATTAGGATTAAAAGCTTACTACTGTTGTCCTGGGAAGAAGACCACTGGCTGCCGTTCATGAGGAGGTGCAGGTATTGCTGCAGACCACAGCCTGCTGCTATCAGTCTTGTTGGGGAGGACAGAGGAATGACAAACAAAAAGGATGCTCCTTGCTGAGAGCTTATAAATCAGGGGTGCCCAATCCTGTTTCTGTAGATCTACCTTCCTGCAAAGTTCAGCTCCAACCCTGATCAAAAACAACTAAACCAAATAAGCTCTTGGTAATTAAAGACTGGTGTATTTGATCAAGGTTGCAGCTAAATTCTCCAGGAAGGTAGATTTCCAGGAACCGGAATGGGCACCCCTGATGCAGATGAAAAAATAGTCATCGTCCACCAGAAGGAGTGAACTCCTCTCAGCTAAAAGAGGACTCGCAGCAGTGTGTACAGGGACCAGACCAAGAATCTCTCTTTTTTCTCTCTCATCCTTCGATTTGCTTTCTCTCCCCTTGTCTGCCCTTTGCTCCATGGCTGCCTTAATGTCCCTGCTGGAGAAGGGGGATAGGGGGAGTAGAGTCTCAAGGGCGCCCCAGCCTGAGATATATGTGATGACCGGGCCAGGGCCGAAAGCTGTAGGAATGAAACGAGGCCAGAGGAAGAAGTGTTAATAGGTGACACCTGTACACCACATCAATCTCAAATCCCTCAAGGGGCTCAGAACAAATAAAAGGAACGGTTGACAACAAGACATAAGAGGACCTGGCCTGGGGCATTTTGTATCACTGTATGGTTGCTTATGCGGTAGTCGTTCATGAGGAACATTTTGTTTTTTAATTTGTGGTTGAGGTATGTTGAAAAAATGTTTATGCCGTTTGTTCAAGCTACTTGTTTAAAATGATCTGAAACAACACGATTGTTAAAGAGCCCCTATTTAAAAAAGATCATGTTTTGGTTTTGAGGGTCTTCAACAGCATGCGGATATGCATGCAAGGTCAAAAAACATTTAATTGTCTTCTAATATGCATTTAATTTTACTTAATTATCCCACCGACTCCCATATGATTCGTTCAGTGATTCATTTGTTCCCAAACCTCTCCTTAGCGCGATGCTAATCTGCGCTGACTGGTCCGATGACCCAGTCTGTTGTGATTGGTCAATTGCGTTCAGCGTGAGAAACGTCCACCATGGCTTACCAACAATTTTGAAGTAGTCAGAGTGCAGAGTGTATGTGTGAGCCCAATGCAGGAGTGCATTAAAGCAATGAGGTTTAAGATCAGTATACTGCTCTATTCTTAACCATAAGTAAAAACACATTCAGTATTAATCCACACACTGGCAAAAGCTGAATTATTTTGAAACTTGACTGCCTCACGTGTGTTGGAACAGCCGACAAACGGCAGTGGATCGCGAGCTCACAAACAAACAGCACATTTAAATCTGTAAACAAAACCGCATGTGTCGTGTTTTCAATGTGTTTTTAGACACGTATGACAATATAAACAGTTAACCAGATACAGTACAAGCAGTTACAAGTAACAAAACACAATTTGCAAGCTAGAGAAAACAAGGAGGCAATCATTTTAATGTCACTTACTTACACTTGTGAAATAGAGGATGGAACTGATCCATAAACTGTGTACTGTAACGTTCCTGTTAAGTTTTAACAAAGTCCCCTACATCAATAGTCTTTTCTGATCGTTCTTTAACTAACGGCCCACAAATGCTCCGTTGTAAGCGCGTAGATTGCTGAAGCACTCGTCAGAAAAATTATGGGAACACAGCACAAGGCTGGGGCTATAATGCTGAGGTATTTTTGCAAAAATAAACTTGAACCACTGACTCTTCACAGCCTCATATTCGGGTAGGGAAAATAACACTAACTTTCCCTCACACTTCAGAGCTCATCGTCTTCGCGGCATAATTCAACCAGGATCTGCTAGTGTTTGTCTTCCTCTTTTTCTTTCTACAGTGTTTGTGGGCTGAGCTGGGGGTTGCAATTTTCCCGGGTCTTTCCCGGGCGCAACAAATGGGCGGGGCTTGAGTTCCGTATCAACGTCACGCCGACACGGCTAAAGTTACCGCAGCGATTCATTCGAACCACTATGAGTCAACTCCTTTATAGATTAATCAATCGTTTTAAACACGGTGCACTTTCAGATTTAAGCCTTAGCTGGATATTTCACTTCACTTAGAGCTGTGTTACACACTGCATGGAAGATCATTTTCAAAAACCCATAATAGGAGCTTTTTAAGATTTTTTGGGACAACTTAATTGATTTAGGTTCAATCCACTTACATTTGTACAAACTAGTAAGTTAACTTGATCGGTTTGGGAAAACATGAATGAGGGAACTCTGCATTTTTTACAGTGTACTTATTATTTCTATTTTTGGCCTCACAAATGATTCTTGACATTTAGTTGACCAGTAACAGAAGAAATGATTCCTGTTAAAGTAATTTCAGTAGTTAAAGTTTCAGGTCAACAGCCTTTTCACCAAATGAATGAAAATTCAGTCTTAGTGATATTTCTAGTATTATAATTATTATTTTGCTAAGTTGTCATTAAACAGAAGTGTCCTTTTTCCCTATCGTGGCGTACATAAAATTTAAACTGTTTTTAAAAAAAAAAGTAGGGCGGTGCATGATTTCATCCATTGGGAACCGATTGTATTGGAAAGTGGGCATTGATAACAAAACGAAAGAATATTTAGATGTCAGTTTGTACTCAGTTGTGGAAATTTGTTCACCAGAATCACTGTCATCACACTCTGATGCAAAAAAATTTTAAATGCCTGATGATGACAAGGGTGAGAATTTTACATTTTACAGAAAGAATTCTATCACATTTTACCCACTGTCTCCAAACATTCCATAAGATCTCTATTACATCATCACAAACACATTCAAGCCCATGAAAGTGTTTGCTGGTCTCAAAAAAGTCCCTTGGCTGTCCTACACCAAGTGCGTTACTGGCCTAAGGAGATAAACTGATCTTGAATCTGCCCATATGGAGCAACTGCTCACAGAAGCATGCGCTCACAGTACACACACACACACACACACACTCACACACACACACACACACACACAGACACAGACACAGACACAGACACAGACACACACACACACACACACACACACACACACACACACACACACATGCCTCCTGCAGCCACCTGCTGGTCCGCTGGTCATATTGCAGTCCTGATGAATAATGGATGTCCATCTGGAGACAACTAACCACAATAACAAAACAGGCAAAACAAGTAAACCGATGCTGTACACTGTCATTCCTAATTAAAAATAAAAACACAGTTGTATCATCCCATTCCATATAGCTCAGATTTAAGAATAGGATTAAAAATTTGCAGGATCTATTGAGATGGATGGGAATGCTATAGTATTATAAACCACAATGGACAAGGCATCTATTTTTATAATAACTAATTTCTTAAAGACCCTCACATATGCACTGACACAAAGGGTCAAAAAATCGTGATGCTACTTCTGAGAATGTTTTTATTTTTATGTTTTGCTTTGAAATTTCAGGAGTCATTTGGCATTTTCCAGTTGCTGCTAGTTACAATCCTGAGAAGGCTGGGGACTTAAAGCTTAAAAAAAGAGCATATATATGCCACATGATGATTTGATCCTGCTTTTTTCTTTCCTAAGTTCTCTTCCCCTTTTCGAGAGTAAGTGGATACATAGTGAGTTCAAGAGAGAAAAGGCGACAGAATGAAGGCTGAAGCGGAGAATGATCTTAACATCATTGTCTTGCTAATAGAAATGGTCACTGCTGGAAAGCGCCATGATGGTGTTGAGAAACATAGACCAGGGTTTCCTTTCAAGAAGATCTCTCTGATCCGCTTCTTTTGCCATGCCCTTTTGAATTCACGTATATACTGTATATATATTCATACATGTATGTTACTGCTTTCTAAAGTACTCTACCCTGCTGAGATCACCCTTTTAAACCAGCCTGTTTTATGCGATCCCAGAATGGACAAACTGGAATACAGCTCAATTCTGGTCAGTTACATAGAATCCAAAGCCTTACAGATATTATTAAAGAGATAGTTCACCTTAAAACAGTATATTTTGTCTTCATTTCTTTCTTCTGTTGAACACAAAAGAAAATATTCAAAATAAAAGCTGGAAACTGGTAACCACTGACTTACATGGTAATTTTTTCCCCTGCTCGACAAAAGTCTTGTCGCCTATTCAAGTTTTAGTAACAACAATAATAACTTGACTTAGTTGATCATTTGGTATCGGAAGTAGCTTATGTAAAAGGAAAAGACCTCTAGATTATGTTTATTTTACCAAAATAAAATATACCTTGATTTTTAATTATTTAGGACAGTAAGGTCTGACTGCAGAGACACAAGTCTTGTCACTTAACATAAATAATGTACAGTATAGAATATAAAGTCATGGTGCAGTTGAAAAAATAATTAATATTGTGTATGACTCCCATGAGCTTGGACAACTGCATCCATAAATCTCTGCTATGACTCAAATAACTTCAATTAATAACTAATTATTAAAGTCATCAAAGGTGGCAAAAAAAAGCGTTCTTACAGGACTCCCAGATTTCATCAATATCCTTTGGATTCATCTTCAATGCCTCCTCCTTCATCTTTCACCAAACATGCTCAATAATGTTCATGACTGGTAACTGGGCTGGCCAATCTTGGAGCACCTTAATCTTCTTTGCTTTCAGGAACTTGATGTGGAGGCTGATGTATGAGAGTGAGTGCTATCCTGCTGAGGAATTTTGCCCTCTCCTGTGGTTTGACAAGTCAAGTTATTATTTGTTGCTCTTACAACTGGGATTGACGACAAGACTTTTGTCAGATAGTGTGGTTAATATTACCAGCTTTTTAAATAATATATTTTTAGGTTCGGTAGAAAAACAAAGCAAAAAAAAAAAAAAAAAACAACAACATAGGTTTGGAACCAATTTAGAGCAAGTAAATAATCAGTAACTTTTCATTTTTGGGTAAACTATCCATTAAAGCTAAAATGTCCTGAGCATTATAAACTAGTTAATATATGTAAAACCAGAAAACCATACAGTAGGTCTAATTTGACCCATAGAATATAATTGGATTTAAATTTGTATGTTTTGAATCTGTCCCAGCATTTACAGAATTTTCCATAATTTATGACACTTTTCCTGAAATTGACAGAAATTTCAGTTATTTTCGGCACACCACTACTCTGCAATTGGTAACATTTACTGTTACTTCTGACAAAACTTACCAGACATTGACAGAATTATTTATAATGTAGGAATGCTTGCCTAAAACTGAAAGAATTTGCCATTGACACAACGCTTATTAAATTAATGAAAAACAAATAATTATTTATGAGATAATGCGCCATATTGCCAGATTTTTACAGAATTTTTTACAAGTAAATATACACAACCACTAAAATAGCAGATCTTTCCTGCAAATATGACAAATGCATCCACACCATTGCCAGAATTTTTCAGCAATTGTGACAAATGCTTGCCCCAATTGCCAGAATTTTCCACTATTTAAGAAGCGCTTTCTGCCCATTTAATAAAATTTTCCAGCAAACATGACACATTTCCGCGCCATTGGCAGACTTTTCCAGCATTTGCGACAAATGCTTGCCCCATTTGCTAGAATTTTCCAGCATTATAAATGCTTCCCTGCCATTAACAGAATATTCCAGCATATTAAAATGCATCACCACCATTGACAAAATTGTCTGTCATATGACACAACATTTTTCCGCCATTGACAGAATTTTCCAGCATTTATAACAAATGTTTTTCCACAGCTGACAGGATTTTTTTTTTGTCATTTATGATACAACATGTCCCTACCATCGGCACAATTTTTCATCATTTATGACAACATTTCCCTGTTATTGACATAACATGCCAGCAATCCATGTCTTAACCATTTCATCGTAGCGGCACTGCTATTTTAAGACATTACATCATCTCCTGATCCAAAAACCAGCAAAAAGAAGCAGAAACAAATGACAGAAGCATTGCTTATGCACACGCAATCCAATCCAACATCTGTCAACAGCATATCAATCAAAATTGTGTAATGCAACCAAATGAAATGTCAAACCGACAAGGATCAAAATGACTACACAAACATTCTGGGAGATGATGGACTTGATTTAGGTTTTGATCATTACCCTGAATTTGAGTACAATTCAATTTAGTTAAATATTATTTTATCAGTATTATATTATTAGTTAGTACATATAGTATACAGTACGTATCAAAAGGCTTCTATACCAGCATGTGCATACTGTTCCTTTAAAGATATTTCAGAATCTGATTTCTCTTGTGCTTTAGATTGGGCACTTTATTAAAAATGAGTGCATAGATTGAGTACGCTTGCATCAGAAAATCTTAAAATAATATTACATATCCAGTGTGCTTGAAATCTCCAGCATTCATTTACTTCACTGTGCGCTTCAGTCGCCTTTCAACAAAACATTGTGAAGAGGCAGAGACTGTTAACTAAAAGGCATTTGATTACAGTCTAAAATGAGCAGCTGCTGAGAGCTTCTCCAGCCGGGAGACACAGGAACACTTTGACTAAAACACTTTGACTTTCCACATCTTTCTTAGATGTTCTGCAGCCCAATGTGTAGAATCTGTGAGGGGAGACTTTGCTGGAAAAGGTTTCAACCCTAAAAGAGGCCACAATAAGAAGCATCTTATCTGATTCTGTTGGTCTGTTGGATTTTCAGTATTGAGTATATGATCACAATGTAAATTTTCAAAGTGACCAACTGTTGTATTTGCACAACATAAAGTATAGAACACCATGAAATAACTCTGAAAGATTTAACCAGGCACTTAATCTAAAGGTTATCACAACTAATAAATTCCAAAGGGAATGCAGCTCTTCAGTGGGATTTTACAACATAGGCTACATTCAGATCACTTTAGTCAAAGAAAGGTGGTAGGAAATAATAAATAGAGACTAACAATGAAGTGTTTATGCTTTTATTCATGAAGGTTCTGAAGAATATGTCTGACTGCATGTTGAATGTAAAATATATTTGTTTTAATTAAAGAAAAATTAAGTTGTACAATGCTATTTTAGTTGTTTTTTTTTTTACTTCAAAAAGAATGAAAAATCAATTGCCAGTTCTTTGTAATTAGGAAATTTCCAAGCAGTATAAACTAGCAAGAGAAAATTTGATAATAATTTAGCAAAATACAACTTTTCAAAAACAGCATATGTTAGTTATATGCTGTAAATATGTTTAGTTCTTTTTTTTTGGTTACAATAACGCCCCATTCACATGGGGCGTCAGCTTCAACGCTTCCCATTCACTTTGAATGGGTGACGTCAGGCATTGCCGAACTGCATTGTGGATCCATCGGCTCCGCTTCAGTGGCGTTGCTCGCTGCAAAAGTTGGGACTTGCTCAACTTTTCAAGCGCCGACGGAAGCGTCAGCCAATAAGATCGCTGTATGCAAATGCACCAGCTCAGACAGTGGCCTATTGCTGACTAATTTCATTGGCTGACGCTGCTATGACGATCGCGTCAGCCTCAGCTTCAGACACGCCCTCTGTCAAGCGTTGACGCTGAAGCCCCGTGTGAATGGGGCGTAAGTGGTTGAATAGAGATGGTAAGTGGTGGGGTGGGGATTGGGTCTTGTCCTGTAGCTACACACACACAATAACAATAACATTTAAATAAAATTGATATACATAAATTCGAAATACATTTTTAATTTGAGAAAATGCTTTTTTAAATGACCACCAACCATTAACAATCTTAAGAATGTCATTTTCAAAAAAAATCATGAAATAAAAAAGGGACAATTAATTAATTGACAATTTAAGTTTTTGACTAACAGCAACTGTTTGATTGACTAAATTTAAATGTACCTTTATATTTTTATTAACTTTTTTTTACCCTATCTGGCCCAACTACATGAGCTTTTTATATAAACTGAAATAATACCAGGAAGAATATTTTACAATCAGATTAAATCAACAAAATTCCTCTTGACACAGCAAAGATGTCAAAGAAAAAAACTAAGTTAGCATTTAGTTAAATTTACTGTTTATTCATAAATTGACTGTTTAACAAGGCGTAGGAGGTGGTATGAATGCAATGAAATTAATAACAAAATGTCATGAGATTTGAAACTAAAACTGCTAGTAGGTGAAGTCAAATCTCCGTCTTTGTCACTGAATGATGCTGCGGTCACATTAGAGTTTGTGCGTGCGAAATTCTGTTGTACGGCGCTGCGAAAAGGGGCGGGATTAAACAAAATGATTAGACCTTTTAAAAAGCGAGCAATTGCTCCATGTTTTAAGTACCTGTCCAGAAAGGTCATGTTTTGATCTTCGATTGGTCTCACGCAATCATGTGATGCGATTTGGCAGGTCAGAGTTCACCAAGCTTGAACTTTCCAACGCAGCGAATTGCGAAACCTGTGACACAAGCTTGCGTTTCCGGTCTGACGGATTTGCGCGCATATGAATGGAAGTCTATGGGGAGAAAAGTACAGTGACCGCAGCATGATTCATTTAAGAGTTGTTTGAACAGCTGATTCACTCACAAATGTCTTTCTGAATGGACGACTGAATCATTGTCTCATATCAAAGCTCAAGATTCATTCATAAACAAAACATGGTATGGAGTACAGCTGTTTGTAAACATTTTTGAGAAAACGGAGCGACAACAGTGATTCTAAAAATGCATCACATTATTTGCGTTCTGATTTTAGGGATAATAATAACACTTCATTGTAGAAACAGGGAACCAAGAATCTGCTGTAACTTTTAGATATTAATGGTAAAACGTGGTTTGTTAAAGTAAATGTTAGCAAGCCCTGTTAACTGTGTTTTACAGTGAATATAGAACAGCTTAAATTACACTCGGGTCAAGCCACCTAAACTGTTATACAATGCAGTTATGCAAAGCAGTTACAGCATACATAACAATTTTAAACAACTAAATATAATACCTTCTGTTCTCTTTTTTTAAAGAATGCAAAAAGTTGCGTCTAAACTGCTCTCGTAGACATTTTAAAAATAGAGCGAAATGACACAATGAAGTGTATTGCGCTTGTGAGTGGCATTACAATACTGAGTTCTGATTGGTCAATCGTCATTGTTTATAAGTCATAAATTACCATAAAGAGAGAATTTTAATATTTAATTTGCATGATAAGTTTTACATTACACACACTGTTGTTAATCTAAAAGGGATGGTAAGGGGGATAGTGGTTTTACAAAGGGGATGCTTTTTGTTTTGTTTTTTTTTTCCACACCTGCATCCTGCCTCAATTAGAGCACTAGTTAAAATATTAATTCATTAATTTTCTTTTTGGCTTAGTCCCTTTATTAATCCGGGGTCACCACAGCAGAATGAACAGTCAACTTATCTAGCACATTTTTACGCAGCGGATACCCTTCCAGCCGCAACCCATCTCTGTGAAACATCCACACACACACTCATTCACACTCATACACTATGGACAATTTAGCCTACCTAATTCACCTGTACCGCATGTATTTAGACTGTGTGGGAAACCGGAGCACCGGGAGGAAACCCACGCAAACACAGGAAGAACATGCAAACTCCACATAGAAACCCCAACTGACTCAGCCGAGGCTCAAACCAGCAACCTTTTTGCGTGTGAGGCGACAGCACTACTTACTGCGCCACTGCGTCACATCTAGTTACAATATATATTTTCTATTGATTAATTTATTTTTAATATATAAATTCTTTCCTTTTCACTTTGTTAGACTGAAAAATAATTACTTAATAAAAAAATGGCTTCAAATTAAACATTTACTGTCATTCCATTTTATTTTGTCTTTTTTGGCTCTGACCAACAATAAATCAGTCCCAAATAGAAATAAAAAGATAGTCAATATTAGTTGAAAATATAGCATTGCAAGTTTACAATGAGTTTTTTTTATTCATACTCTAGATTATGCATACAGTTGGCAGTGCAAATTTCAGCCTGATTTATTCAAATCTATGCATGGACTTTTAATTGTTTTGATATCGATGGATGTTTCTAGTGCACAAATCCAGAACTTTCTAATAGAGAACACTTTAAAAGGTGTGTACAACTATGCACATGCTTCCAATACATATGGCTATATTTGACTAACTACTTTTTATTTCTACTGTACTTCAATTGTTTTAGCTTGCAGCATGATTTGGGCTAATTTCAAATAGCTTCCTCAAAACAACTGTAAAAGGAACAGGGTATGAACAAGAACAGGATGTTTCAGCTGGCCTGAAGCAACCTTTATGTCAACAACGGATCTGATGTCAGAATTACAACACCTTCAAAACAAATCACCACTTGGAAGGTTACATCCATTAGTCATTTAAAGGCATTCTGGTTTACTAGATCTTTCTCTGCTGCCATTTCACACGTCAAACAAGTCAAAATGATGTATCAAAGCACCATGCTATATGCCAACAACATTAGCAAAACACTACAGCATAACTTATGGGTGTGTGAAGAAGCTAAAACACAAGAAACTTCAACAAAAACTAAAATGACAAGAAGATTAAGACTACTCAGATCAAGAATTTACCATGTAAACTTTTTTTCGTAATAGCTTAATTCAGCTTAAGTTTAAACAAATCCAGCCGATTCGAATGTTATCACTTGATTGAATATGCATTATCAGTATTTATCAGCTGATAGATATGGGCCAGTAGGGGCCTTCTGTGCCTACTAGTAGGCTCAGAAGGCTATTATCATCCATCCACATGGTTAATCAGCTATAGATCACATACGGCTGCGGAAGTTAACGAGAATTATTTATATTATTAAATTTCCCATTAATTGTATTTTATTAACGTCTACCCTTAATCCAACCCTAAACCCAACCGTCACAGTAATGTAAAAACAGATTCTTTATCATAACTGATTATCCATGTGGATGGATGATAACAGCTTTCTGAGCCTACTAGTGGGCGCAGAAGGCCCCTACTGGCCCATGTCTATGAGCTGATAACCACTGATAATTTAACCCATTTAATCAAGTGACAACATTTGAAACACGTGACAAATCAAATTAAGCCGTGGGGAGTATTTTAGTCACATCATTGAAGTGCAGTACAACATACGCCTCTTAAATGACACTATTACTGTTGTGAATTTTTACCATACAGTACTTTGCAACAGGATAATCAAACACATGTCAGGGGCTTAATTGCAAGCAAAAGAGCTTTGAACAAGAATTTGGGTCACACTTTGTTTTATTGTACATTACATTTAGCTGTTAATTAATAGTTAAGCTAGTAGTAAGCTAGTAGTTAATATACTTTATAAGTGCTATAAAAAAACAGTTAGGTGTCACGGTGGCGCACTGGGTAGCACGATAACCTCACAGCAAGAAAGTCGAAAATGCCTTTAAATTGACGAAAAGAAAATGAATGAATGAATAATAAACAGTTCATATCTTAATAATAAGTAATAAGCCAGTAGTAAATGGTGTCAATTGTTACCTAAACGAAAGTGTTATCAGATATATCCACCATCTGACGTTTTTTTGTAAAAGATTAAAAGTGAAACACCCAAAACTATATATGTAATATAGTTTGTGTGAGTGCGTCACGGTGGCGCAGTGGGTAGCACGATCGCTTCACGGCAAGAAGGTCACTGGTTCAAGACCCCAGCTGGGCCACTTGGCATTTCTGTGTGGAGTTTGCATGTTCTCCCTGTGGGTTTCCTCCGGGTGCTCCCGTTTCCCCCACAGTCCCCCCGAAAACAGATGAACTGAATAAGTTAAATTGGCCGTAGTGTATGAGTGTGAATGAAAGAGTGTATGGGTGTCTTCCAATACTGGGTCGCAGCTGGAAGGGCATCTGCTGTGTAAAACATATGCTGGATAAGTTGGCGGTTCATTCCACTGTGGCGACCCCTAATGAATAAAGGGACTAAGCTGAAAAAAATGAATGAATGAGTTTGTGTGTTTCTGAAGAGAATGTTATCTCTTCAGATCTCGTCGGGATCTGTAGAGCTGTGCGCATCGATGGATTTGCTCTTCAGTGTTTGGACTCTCAGTAGTGAATATTAACCCACACTGACCTGAACTAAACTGAACTGACCTGAACTTAATCTCTGAAAACTGAACTGACACTGTTTCAACTCACTATGTTCTTCTATGTGAAGCTGCTTTGACACAATCTACATTGTATAAGCGCTATACAAATAAAGATAAATTGAATTGAATTGAATTAAAAATGTTGGATGTCGTTTTTATCAATTGTCAATTAGCATAATGTATACTGGAAACATGAGTATTATAGGTAATATTATAAAAGCAACTCATGTAAACGCCTTAATATTGTGTTATTCAGCAATTAAATGTTTAATTTGAACTCCTGCATCATATGTACTTCACTGAAATATTTACTTAATCATCCTGCAATGTTGGATAATGTTGACATTTTTTTCTACTGTATTTCCTCAAAATGCAAGTTAATGTTATGAAATTGGCCTAAAACCTAATGACTTTGTTTACACCAGGCATCTTGACAGTTATATGTATTGACAGTGTCTTTATTTTCTTTATTTTTATTTTATAAAAATATATTATAATTATTATATAAAAGCGCCTCCAGGGTATCCCGAGGCGTTCCCAGGCCAGCCGCGAGACATTGTCCCTCCAGCGTGTCCTGGGTCTTCCCCGAGGCCTCCTCCCGGTGGGATATGCCTGCAACACCCTCCTAGGTAGGCGTCCAGGAGGCATCCAAAACAGATGTCCGAGCCACCACAGCTGACGCCTCTCAAATTGGAGGAGCAGCGGCTCTACTCCGAGCTCCTCCCGAGTGACAGAGCTCCTCACCCTATCTATAAGGGTGCGCCCTGCCACCCTGCGAAGGAAACTCACTTTGGCCGCTTGTATCCGAGAACTTACCCTTTCGGTTCAGCTCCTTCTTTACCACAATGGATCGACATCGTCCGCATTACTGCTGCTGCAATCCGCCTGTCAATCTCACGTTCCATCCTTCCCTCACTCGTGAACAAAACCCCAAGATACGTGAACTCCTCCACCTGGGGTAAAGGCTTTCCTCCTATTAATTTTATATTTTCTTAAAATTTTGAGGAATTTAATTTGCTAGACTCAAGAATGATTTGAATAAATTTTACTTTTTATTCCACTCTTCATTTTTAATCCTCACTGATATGCTCAATCAGTCCATAAATAGAATTTGGATCCGCTGTCATCTCTGTGTGCATAGCATGACAAAAAATTATCTGCTCTTTGTAAAATTAAAAGCAAAACACCCAAAACTATAGATGGTATATTATAACAAAGACCATCTGGGGACGTAATGAAGTGGCACGTAATGTGCCACAAATATATCTATGTACTATGTAATATAACAGGTATAATCTAATATATCAGGAATATTCTAAAAGCAGCTCATGTAAACACTTAAATCATAACATTTACTTATTCAGCAAGTAAATTCAATTATAATTTGATTACAGAGGTCTATGTAAACTTACCCAGTGTTGTCCATCAGGGAAGTCCTCCTGCCAGGAGTATAATAATAGCTCTCAGACTGAATCTCCAGGTCTCGTCCAGGTGCCGCTTCTCAAGGGTGATGGACTGTCTTTTGAGAGCTGGCATTGAGCCCGGTTTAGAAGCCCAGCTGCTCCAATCCCATTGACATCAATCTGCAATGACCAGCCCAGGATCACACCTCATAAACACAGATGTCAGTCCACGGGCAAGAGGGCTAAACATAAACTAAAGAGACCGCTGTCAAGGCAATATTTCATAAAACATAGATAATATATTTAACGATAACACATAAATCTTAACTGCAGATTAAATAAATGGCAAGAGCTTGAAGGTTTGGGAGTTAATGTTAATATACAGTATAATAAAGAATAAATACTGTACTCATACTGTAGAAATATGCCACTTTTTAAACTGACACATCAACAGGCATATATGGAGTTATAACAGCTGTATAATCATATAATAAAAGATTAGCTAAATGCAACTAAAATAACGTCTTTGATACATTGAAATGTAACTAAACACATTTTAAAATACATAATGCTAAAAAAAAAAACTTTAAATGCATTTTACATTTTAGTCCATTTGAAAAGTTCTGTATTTATGTTTGAGGCATTTTTATGCTTTTATTAAGCTAGTTAAATAGCTAATAATGTAATTATAATACAATTATTAATATTTAAAAGTTAACAGAACAAAATTTATATTTTAACTACATTCATTATTTTGACTTATTTCAAATACATCTGATTTTTTATAGATTTATTTTGCTATCAACTGATATTTACAAACAAATCAGAAAAAAATATTCACAGGATGCACTAAATTGGCCAAAAAGTGAAGAATGTTACTTAAAAAGTTACAAAATTATAATTTAAAAAGTATAATAAATATATAAACAACTGCTGATCTACTGAGATTTTCATGCACAACAATCTCTAGGGGTTTACTGAGAATGGTCCAAAAAAGAGAAAATACCCAGTGAGCGGCAGTTCTCTGGGCGCAAATGCCTGGTTGATGCCAGAGGTCAAAGGAGAATGGCCAGACTGATTTAAACTGATAGAAAGGCAATAGTAACTCAAATAACCACTCGTTACAACCGAGGTATGCAAAAGAGCATCTCTGTATGCACAACATGTCGAACCTAGAGGCTGAGGGCTACAGCAGCAGAAAACCACACCGGGTGCCAATCCTGTCAGTTAAGAACAGGAAACTGAGGCTACAATTTGCACAGGCTCACCAAAATTAAACAATGGAAGATTGGGTAAATGTTGCCTGGTCTGATGAGTCTCGATTTCTGCTGCAACATTCGGATGGTAGGTCAGAATTTGGCATCAACACCATGAAAGCATGGATCCATCCTGCCTTGTATCAACGATTCAGGCTGGTGGTGGTGGTGTAATTGTGTGGGGGCCCATAAGTACAATTAAGCATCGTGTCAGCGCCACAGCCTACTATACCTGAGTATTGATGATAACTATGTCCATCACTTTATAACCACAGTGTAACCATCTTCTGATGGCTTCTTCCAGCAGGATAACGCGCCATGTCATAAAGCATGAAGCATCTCAGACTGGTTTCTTGAACATGACAATGACTTCACTGTACTCAAATGGCCTCCACAGTCACCAGAACTCAATCCAATAGAGCACCTTTGGGATGTGGTCGAACGGGAGACTCGCATCATGTATGTGCAGCCAACAAATCTTCAGCAACTACATGAGGAATATTTTCAGTACCTTGTTAAATATATGCCACAAAGGATTAAGGGAGTTGTGAAGGATGTAAAATGTAAAACATGTTCACCAAATCTCTATATTAGAAAAATTTCTGATTGATCATAGATCAAAAGATGGCTGCTGAAAACTTAGCTTTAAACCATCATACCAATCATAAACTAAATAACACATGGAATCTTTAAGGCAGCCCACACTAAATCATCCTAAAAGCAAAAAATAAAAATAAAACCTCACAAATAACCTTAAATGACTGACAGCACTTTAATGAACATACGTTTCAGACCGCAATTGAAAACGGATTTGGAAATATCACAAATATTTCTCCACAAATATTTTTCTACCTCAAAGAAGAAATTGAATGCACACAATAACTTATGCACCTGCTCCCTTCCGACAAATCTGTAAGAAGAAGAGCCTTGAATAGTAAGAGGGCACCTGCTGCCTGAGCTGGCCTGGAAAAGTGCGATCTAATAACAGTCTAATCTCATTTCCATCTATATTGAATTGCCTTTACGATATGCACAGCTCAATGGGTGTTAGCCATTATAGTAGAGGATGAGCTGATCCAGCCTGCAGAGAGTAACATGGGAAGAAGAGTGGCCTTCCTTAACGGTGTCATCTCTTTCTATGTGGCAAATGGATGCCGGTCAGGTGTTAAATTGGCCGAGAGCGCCGATCTCCCACCTCGGTTCGTCTGTGCACTTTTGGCCGAGTTAACACTTCACCACAATTTTTTACCCTGCATGTCTTCTTGATGTTGCGAAACGAATTTGAAGCACAGACCTGCACATTCTGAATATTAAAAGAACTGTCTCCTAAAATATGAAATATAAATATGAATTTTGTTATCTCAGACTCATCCTCATGGCATTGCAGCCAGCATTTTCTTCTATAAAATGCTAAATATGTTGTTATTGGAGGATTGGGGGTTTTCATAGAAAGAAAGTGGATTGTGGTGTATACTGGCAAGCTCGAAAAATGACACTGTAAGTAGCATAAAAGATTGTAATGTATTTCAAGTATTCTGAATCCATACAATGAGCGTGAATATTTAAAGGCATATATTCCACAGGGTATCTAAGATGTAGCTGTTTTTTTTCTTCTTCTGGAGAACATTAGAACGATTTTCAGCTGATTATTGGTCCTTGGTGATTCATGAAATGCAAATTTCAATGGGTACTGATAATTTGAGAGTCAAAAAAACATATACAGGCAAATCAAAATGAATCCTTGTAGCTCCTGTTAAGAGGTCTTATGAATTTTTTTGTCTGTAGAGTCAGTAAGCTGAGTGTCACAGTGGCTCAGTGGATAGCACTGTTGCCTTACAGCAAGAAGGTCGCTGGTTCGAGTCTCAGCTGGGCTAGTTGGCATTTCTGTGTGAAGTTTGCATGTTCTCCCTATGTTCATGTGGGTTTCCTCTGGGTGCTGTGGGTTTCCCCTACAGTCCAAAGACATGCAATAAAGGTGAATTGGATTGAAATTGAATGCTTTACATGTTTGTTTATATAACTGCTATTTTCATTTATAGCATGTTTTTTTTAGCATAGATTTTTAATTTCCCTTGTTCAAATACACTATGAACAGCAGCTACGATAATTGTTTTTTTTGTTCTTTACTTTCACCTGGGGATACTCATCCCGAGACCTCTAGAGATTGTGCAGCAGCATTGATGAGATACAAGTCCTATGAAGAGATGATGCCAAGCATAGAGGACTTCTAAAGGTCTTCATAACCCTGGACCAGGCTGTATCCTGAGCAGATGCTGTGGCGGTCATGGAGGAGTGGAGAGCATGAGACTGGTTCATGAAAGACCCAGTTACAGAGGAGTCTCCACATTGATCTCGTGGGCCAGTCTGAACACCCACCGGCAGCTTCTCCACGATGGACGTCCAGCATTCAGACGTCCGGAGCCTATACTGCAGCTCTGCACAAGATGTTTGGCCAGAGGAGAAATGGTCGTGTCCAACTGAGCCTGGTTTCTCTCAAGGTTTGTTCCTTCGTCTTCGTCAATTGGTGAAGTTTTGTTCCTCGCCGCTGTCACCACTAGCTTGCTTGGTTTGAGACTTGTGGAGCTGCACATGGGTGGATTTAAGGAAGACTAAGACTAAGGAAAATGAATAATGAATGAACGAACGAGTGCAGTTAACAGCTTTGGATTGATAATTATTGTGAAAAGCACTACACAAGTGATTTAATTATGTTTTTGACTGTCAAAGTGCAAATTTACTTGTATTTCATGAACCACAAAGTTTCACAGCTTCAGCTTAAAAACTTCTACTTAACTAAAAAGTCATCAACATCATGAATAGCCTGAAAATGAGTCAATTTAAGGTACTTTTTGAGTGTTTGAACAATCTCTTTAAGTCAAGTTATTGAGCAATGACCATTTTTTCCTCTCTTAATATCTTCCCTCTAAAATGTCATTATGTTGTCACATCTTTTATCCTTTCCAGTTTGATTTCTACATGACTGAATTTATTAATTTAATTGTAATACAGTATCTCTAGACTAATTTTGTTTTATAATTTGCTGTATAACAGTTACAAGCACTACAGTTGTGTTGATAATAAACTACTAATACTTACATACAGTAAGTACTTCTAGGGCAGTTTATATCAAAGTAGTTTTTTTGCCACACCATATTGATGTTTCGTAACATCTAATTTTTAGGAGGTGGGTCGTTAGCCCAACGCTCAACCCTCAACCTGGAGGACGAGGACATACACACAAACACTATGGACAATTTAGCTTACTCAATTCCTAACCCTAATCTATAACGCATGTATTTGGATGTGTGGGGAAAACCGGAGCACCCAGAGAAAACCCACGCAGACACGGGGAGAACATGCAAACTCCACACAGAAATGCCAACTGCCCCAGCCAGGACTCGAACCAGCGACCTTCTTGCTGTGAGGCAACTGCGCTACCCACTGTGTGTATGCAGAGAGTATTTCTAAATTACTGAGAAATTACATCAAACAATGAAAACAATTGGTCAAAAATTAACATTTAAATACAAACCATCTACCAACCACAAAGTTCAGATGCTATATTAATGTTTGAGCCTAATTATAACTGATTTGAAAGCAAAGGATCACTGGATTTTAAAGAAAATAAAAGGATGCATTTATGCTGCCTTCAAAATGTTATCAGGCCAAGGTATCTCTATTAATAAGTGGTGGATATTAGTCAAAAGTAATAAAACTGGTCCAAAAGGAGCACATTAACACACAGATTAACCACCAACCCCAACTTGTAAAATGTCATATTCATTCAGGTCTCTCAGTTGTCAGATTGTGGCTGTGGCATGATCGATTATTTTTACTTCCTTATGCTGCCAGTGAAGTCTGTCTTTTTTTTGTTTTTGGACGAAGCCAAAATTTTCATTCATTGCTGGCTAAACAACTCCTTTAGCTTCTTTTACCAACTCACAGAATACAAGACTGTCCTCTACACATTCTTAAGCTCATCTCGCTTACTATAATTTCAGTAAAGGTTCCTCCAGAGAGTTCATTTACAAGGTTAAACTGCTTCACACAGAGGTAAACAGCCCTCTGAGAGGAGAGTTCAAGAGAGATTGCAGATTGTGTGTTTCCAGGCCTGAATCCAATTCAGCAACTGTATCTAATAAAGCTCAAGCCAATGGAACAGTAAAGTTTGTTTACACACACACAAAATAGCATTAATATTAGGACTGTTGATGCATGTTAATTTAGTAATTTTAGTAATGGACAAAATGTGTTAAAAATGCAACTTGTGACCAAAAAAACATGTAGCCAAAGTGTTTATGATCAATATATTCTATGTGGACTCAAAAATAATTATTTCTAAAGCTGATTTTTTATTTTTGTAAGCTTTTTGTGACTTGACAGTGTAAATGTTCTTTTGGGGGTACTCTCTTAAAGGGATAGTTCACACAAAAAGGAAAATTGTCATTCTTTACTGATCCCTAAGTAGTTACCATTTTGAGTTTTTTTTTCTGTTGAACACAAAAGACAATTTGAAACAAAACTGAAAACTAACCATTGACATCCATAATAGTAAAAAAAAAACATACCATGGAAGCCAATGGTTACCATTTTCCATCTTATTTTGCACTCAACATAAAGTGAAACAGGTGTGGAATAAGTAAAGGGTGAGTAAATTATGACAGAATATTCAGTTGAACTATTTAATCAAATTTAGTGTGCAACTAATATCCAATTAACTAATCATTGATTCATTTTCTTTTCAGCTTAGTTCCTTTATTAATCTGGGGTCGACACAGCGGAACGAACCGCCAACTTATCCAGCATATGTTTTATGCAGCGGATCCAATTAACTAATCGAAACATCAAATCAATTGACAAGCCTTATTAAAATGAATCAATAAATCAATAAATCCCACTTGGAACTAGGCCTATGCGAATAATCGATTTTAAAGCGAAACCACGATTTGAAAAGGTACGATTTTCAAATCGCAAAAGATTATTATTTCGATTATTATTATGGCGAGGGAGGCGAGCGCGAGAAATTAAAATGATCCAACTAACGTACCTAAAAAGCATACAACTATTACAGCAGAAACCACGAGCCCCTATTTGGAGAGGGGTCTGGCTGCAGACTCGGTGCAGATGCAATCTGAGCTGCATGCAATGCTTTTTTATGCCCACACCTAACCCCACCCCTAACCCTACCCCTCACAGTGAAGTCACTAGCTCAATTGAGCACATTGTGTCTGACACTGCATCACCCAGAGAACCCGTTGGAGCGAGTGTTTATAAGTGTCGAGTCTCGTGAAGGAGGTCCAGATGAAACGTTTTGTTTTGTGTTTACCGTATGATTAAAGTTGTTGTATGTCCCCCGGTTCCCGCCTCAAAATGAGCGAGTTTGAGCTACTTCTACATTAAGGTAGCATTCAGAAAAAACAATACACCAGCGAAGAAACTCAACACGAAGGAACATAAAAACCTCACTGCCAGCTAGCGTTTCAGAAGTGATATTGCAGAGCAACACAAACAGTGCGCAGAAGTATAAATGCACGACAATGCACAAGACATGCACCGTGGGTCACGGCCAAAGAAAACAAAAACGTGCCCCTGTAAAAATCATATGTGCCCCAGTAAGTGTATTAATTCCAAGAGTGGTAATCCCAGAATAAAGACTTTAGGGGCCATTCACATTTGGTGTCTTTTGTAAGCGCAAGTTTGTTTTTCTCTAAGTCCAAAGCAACAATGCTGGTAAAAGCAATCTGACGCATGCACGCAGAGAACCATTCACGCACGCCTCACATACCCTGCTCTTGATCCCGGTGTGAATCCCAGTTTTTACATGCATGCCAATAAAATATGTGCCGTTTATGCAATGTGAAACCGGAGTAACAGCCTTTTATGTTACTTTATGACACGAGGTGTCGGCACGCAGCGAGTTTTGCTAGATGACTAAACTGAAGTTTATATAATATGATGATGATCTTATTTTCACTAAGTATGGCTATGAAGCAGAAACTAGGGAAAAAAGTTAGGGAGAGGTAAGACTTAATAACATTAATTCTCAGCCTTGAGTTGAGTCTAAGATGAACAGATAATTCTATAAAACATATATATTTTTGGTATTTTATAGAATTGTCAAAATTATTCATGCAAAAGATTTCTCAAGTGATCTTAGCATATCACTTCAGTTTTGTCTTTACATTGCTTTCCCTTTACATTTAGGATTTATGTTATTTATTTAGAATAATAAATGCATAATAATAATAATAATAATAATAATAATAATTTTATTTATAATAAATAAAAATATTTGTAATAATTCCAATTCTGGTTTTGTCCATATTTTACCCAAAGTTGGGGTAAACATAGCAAGGGTCAGGGGGGCATACTGTATATGGGGTGGTTCGCTCAGGGTGCCATTCAAGCCAGAACTGACACTGATTAAAGGTACAGTTCATTGATCTGCTTGTATTAAAGAACAAAATTGTATTGCAAATAATATCTAGATATGAATGTATTTACAAATTATACATTTAAATATAAGAATTCTTGGTCTGTGAAGCCCCACAAGGAAATCATATCAATGGAAAGCATATGGAAAGCATTGTCAATGCACCGTGAATGTCATGAAATCAATATGAAAATGTAAATAATCTACATCTAAAGGTTTTAAAGGTTGTATATATCTATATATAATATTTTATATATAATTTATTTAGTTGAATTTAAAATACTGTATTTTTTTTGTAATTTTTCATGTCAACTGGACTTTATTTTGAAAAATGGGAAAAAATGGTTTTAAATAAACAGAAGTTTATAGTGTAGTGTACTTTGTGATGCTGCTTGGTCTTTCTTTGGTGCTGTTAAAACCACCACATCAAACCTGCAGCTCTTTTATAAAGTTATAGTAAATAATTTAAAATCACAAATCACAATTTTAAACAGATAAATCACAATTTGTTTTTTCCCCAAATCGTGCAGCCCTACTAGGAACCCAATATAAAATATTTACTACCCGACAACACATTTTTTCGCTTAACAGCACTCAGAAATAATCTCAAGAATTCATAGATCCCTATAGCTATGCCTAAATGAGTCGAGAAAGAGCACTCCAGTGTCTTTCCTCAAAGGAACACCAAAGAAAGTCCTTAATCAGGCTGAAGAGTGAGGAACAAGGGAGCCATACTCATTACCTCAGACTATGTAAACAGGGCACAGCAGCGGTTAATGAGAGCCTGTACAATGGTGTCTAAAAAAAAAAAAAAAAGACATCTGATCTGCTATTTTACCTCTCAGAAGGACGGCTAGCATGACGTTAGTGTACACTGGATGTTGAGTCACAGACACCTCCTAAAATAACTCAATCGAAGGTGGAGTAAGGGAGGGACGAACGTATGTATGGTTGGCATAACGGAAAGTTCAAAACATTGGGTGTAGTTGTTGGCTTATCCACTTTTTCCTACACCCCATGATGCTTTGAGTTACTCATTGGAGTTACTTCAGTTAAACAGTAAACAATCAAAAAAAAAGTGTTTTAAAAACAAGGTGCAATGGGGTGACTTTTATTCTGCTCACAGTTTCATCATTAAATATTAAAAGGCAGCTTATTAGAAATAACCCCAAACACTTGAAACAGGTCTAGAAACAGCAATATTATGGATGCATATTAAATATTACTATACTGTAGGGTAAACAAAGAGAAAATAATCTGGAGGAACAAAAACAGCCAACGCAAAAGAGCTTTAGTTATACAGATATGCTTGTGATATACTACAGTATTGTCACATTTAAGATATAGTTTACCCAAAAATGAAAATTACCCCATAATTTTGTGTCATACGCATTTTCATGAAAACAAGAAATCATATTAATTCAGCAGATCTTCAGGGGTGGGGGGTATAGTAGTAGCTTGGTAATACATGCTTCAGTGAATTCAATTCAATTCATCTTTATTTCTATAGCGCTTTTACAATGTAGATTGTGTCAAAGCAGCTTCACATAGAAGATTATAGTAAATTGAAACAGTGTCAGTTCAGTTTTCAGTGTTGAAGTTCAGTTTAGTTCAGTTCAGTGTGGCTTAATATTCACTGCTGAGAGTTTAAACACTGAAGAGCAAATCCATTAATGCGCAGCTCCACAGGTACCAAACCATGCAATCCAGTGGCTACAGCGGCGAGGAAAAAACTTCACCAGTTGGCAAAAGTGGAGAATTAAAAAACCTTGAGGGAAACCAGGCTCAGTTGGGCACGACCATTTCTCCTATGGCCAAACGTCTTGTACAGAGCTGCAGTCTAGGAGCCGGCAGCTGGAGAGCGCTGGACGCCAGTCGTGGAGAAGCTGCAGGTGCAGAGGTCACCGGCTGGTGTACAGGCTGGCTCTTCAGGATCAATGCAAGGACTCCTCTGTCACTGGGGTTTTACAAGGATCATGCTCTCCACTCCTCCATAACCACCACAGCAGCTGCTCAGGGTACGGCCTGGTCCAGGATTATGGAAACCTCGGGAATAATAATAAAAAAAGACTAACATAAGCGCAGATGCCGTTCAAATTATAATGTCTTTAGGGAAGTGTTCCCAGCTCCGGTTGCCCTAAATTATGCAGACTATCAATCTCCTTTAAAGGATTTGGATTTCAACAGCATTTGTTTTTTACGTGTATGCTAATGCAAAGAGATGTGTCTTTAATCTAGTTTTAAACTGACAGAGTCTGCTTCCCGGACTGTGCTAGGAAGGCTGCTCAAGAGTTTAGGTGCCAGATATGAGAAAGCTCTACCGCCTACAGTTGATTTTGATATTCTGGGAATGATCAATTGTCCAGAATTTATTGAGCGTAAAGGACATGAGGGTCAATAATACACCAGGAGCTCCCTCAAATCATAGGGAGCTAAGTCATTCAGAACTTTGTAGGTAGTCAATCAAATTTTTTAAATTTATACAATATTTAATAGGGTGCCAATGCAATGATGAAAGAACTGGGGTAATATGATCATATGTTTTGTTTTAGAAAGCACTCTAGCAGCTGCATTTTGAACTAGCTGAAGTTTATTAATTAGGCCAATAGGGCAACCACCTAGTAACGCATTACAATAATCTAATCGAGAGGTCATGAAAGCATGAATAAGCTTTTCCGCATCAGCCATTGATAGCATGTGTTGAAGTTTGGCAACATTTTTAAGATGAAAAAATGCAGTTTTACAAATTTATGAATGTATTTAAATTACATCTAATTTTTTATGTGTTTTGAGGGATATTTAGTGACTATTTTAGTCTGGTTACTGTAGGTCAAACTATTCAAATTTGTCTAATTTTTATTTTTTTTAGGCTACATGCCGATATAAACACCTATTTAACATGCAATGTGTTTTGTGAATACTTAAGATGTCTATCGGTGCTCTAGAAATGACAGTGTCAGACTGTTGAATGATATTTTTTCCTAGCATTGATTGGCACGATTATACATTCACAATGGTATGAACTGTTATAGAGTGGTCAAATGTATATTTAGATTATACATTTTTAATTATTAATATTTAAGATATAGATCAAAGATCAGAAAAAGCTATTTCTTACTCTTAAAGGGCTAACCCCCATACATCTTGTTTTGATTTCCTTCAGGGTGGAATCACGCGTTAATTAGAGTGGTCAATCCCCCTCAAACCCCCCTTGTAATTCGCACCCTGGTTATGTGTATACCATTAGCACTCTCCCATAATTTTGTTATAAATCATACATTGAATATGTCAGTCATTCATAATTAGCCTTCGGCTGCTGACAGAGGTCAGTGGCTGGACTTATAAAATATTTAAACATTTTTCTTGCATGTTTGGAAGGTCTTTCCTCAGATGCTCAATTGGGTTTAAGTCAAGGCTCTGGCTGGGCCATTTAAGAACAGTCACAGTGTTGTGAAGCTACTTCTTGGCCATTTTAGTTGTGTGCTTAGGGTCATTGTCTTGTTGGAAGGTAAACCTTTGGCCCAGTCTGAGGTCCTAAGCACTCTGGAGAAGGTTTTTGTCCAGGAGATCCCTGTACTTGGTCGCATTCATCTTTCCCTCGATTGCAACCAGTCGTCTTGTCCCTGCAGCTAAGAAAGACCACCACAACATGATTCTGCCAACACCATGCTTCACTGTTGGGACTGTATTGGACAGTTAATGAGCAGTGTCTGGTTTTTGTCCACACATACCACTTAGAATTAAGGCCAAAAGTTCTATCTTGGTCTCATCAAACCAGAGAATCTTATTTCTCACCATCTTGGAGTCCTTTAGGTGTTTTTTAGCAAACTCCATGCAGATTTTCATGTGTCTTGCAGTGAGGAGGGTCCTCACCAGCACTGAGACCAGCATTGAAACCAACAAGACCAGCATTGAGACCAGCAAACCAGCATCAAAACATACCTTACCATCATGTTTTTTTTTTTTAAACAAGGAACAAAGTTGAGTGGAAGGTGAGTAAATTATGAGGTAATTCTCTTTTTTTAGGGTGTACGTTTCCTTTAAAATACTAAGCATGATATTATTTTCATGAAGAATAAAAATAAAAGCACAAAGCCAAACATACCTCTCACTCAGTTTTCACCTAATTAAAATGATTTGTTTTAGTTCTTTTGAATGGAAGTTTCTGAAACTGGAAGTAATTTGACTTGATTTTCTATAGGAGGAAAAAAAAGAGACTAAATGAATAGTTAAAAAGAATACACCTTAAGAGAGAATATGCACATCTTGGGCATCAGGTTCAGCTGCCACTCACAATGCCAAGGTCAAGGGTTTGATTCCCTGGAAACACACGTACTGAAACGTCAGTATAAACAGATGATATCTGCTTTTGCACTGCAAAACAAACAAAACAACAAACAGAGCGAAAGCAGAGATGATGAATAATCCAGCACATTTGTCCTGCCGCTCAGCACGCTCTTTCAACATTAATCTTCTCCAGTTGTGGCGAGGCTTTCGAACAATAAACCGGCAGGTGTTTTCGAGATGTCACGCTGATGGAAAGAAAAGTCGTATAAATCACATAAAGTGCTAACAGATATGGTACACAATAAACATGAGGTCTTCAGTAATTGCATTGTTAGATTTGATTTATTTTCTCGGTTCTTGAATGGAAATGGTATTAAATAAAAAAAGTGCCATGTGTACAGAAAAGAACAAGACGTAAAAACATTTGGCACATTTGTTATACGTTAACAAAGCACCATCTGTGTAGATGTGTGTATAAACGTACAGTATGTTACCCAAGTGATGAAGTATTTCTATACAGGTTTAAACAGACATGATACAAATAAATAAGAGAATTACTTGCATTTAAATTTCATAAAAAAAATAATTCATAAAAATGAATACGTTTCATGAAGTGGCACAAATTAGGGATGCACTGATATGGACATTTTGAATAATAATTGGCAATTATTTATGTTTTAAAAGCTGATATTTTGGCCAATAATTATACTTTTTATCTTATTAGGCAAAAACAAAAAGCTTAATTTCTTTAATAACTGCTGAAAGTTCTTTAAGAAATCTGAAATAGATTTTTTTTTACCAGATACAGATATTTTAGATATATTTTTTCACCAAACCAATTGCACATAGCAAAAATAACCCAGAATCTTTTTGTGGTACACTAAAAAAAATTTGCATTTATCGACCGATATCAAAATTCAAGTCAACATATACAGTGCATCCCTAGTACAAATCAAAATAAATGAATAGTGTTCATACAGAAAATTTGCTATTATTCAAATGTTATTACCCAAACCAAAATATTACCAACAAAATAAGCACATCTGACATCCCATTTAGATCTACGTACATGAAAAACTCATCAGTAAGTCATTTGTTCGAGCAGGACCATGGTGGTCCTTTTCATGTATCCATTAAACTGCTGGCTAGAGCTAAAGTGTTCATGTCTTTCAAGTGACCTCCATACACATCCTTTCATTAAAGAGAAAAAAAGAAAGGAACGAAAAAAAGAAAGAGCCCTACTACACTCATTAGTGCTCTTTACCAAGATCCCTCCAGCGCCCGAGTGCGATATCAAACTCATAACCTCATCCCAAGACCTAAAAAACACATTCATAACTCTCAAATTTAGTCTTTCCCAAAAGAGTAAACACTTCGGTAAATGAATGCTTTGCTCTCTTGACTATTACAAGATAATATTTTAAAAGTATACATGGAATGAGAGTTTTAATGCAAAGATATCAAGGCAAATAAGTAATCATATTATTTCAGTAGCTCTAAAACCATAACATGTTTATTTACTGTTAAAGGTTATGTGTTTTGTACCATTAGCACTCTCCCCATGTCCCTCGCCACAAAAAACAAAAAACAAAAAAAAAAAACAGTCTAGACAAATCTTGGCTGATGCAATTTTGCTAAGGTGGTCTGGGTGCTCAAACAAACAGAGCTATGTTTTCATACTATTCTGTTCTCTAGGAGCAATTTAGTGGAGAAAGGTCTAAAAGGGCCACTAACGGCTCCCAGTAAATCTTTATTAGTCACCAGATGAATTGGGTTGGTGGTAAAGTTTCCACGACTTTCACACAATGTCGCTGAACAGCGCCAGGACAATTACCTTCTGCAACCTGAGGATAAGTGCCTTACACAAAGCTCATGACTAATATCTCACTCCTTATGGAGATTGAACTAAAAGCCCTCTGAATAACAACCTTGAGCTTGAAATAAAACTTAATAAAAGGGATAAATTCACTTCAATCTGAAAAGTCTGCCATTTACTCAAGCTTTTGTTGCTTCAAAACCTTTTCCTCTGAATACAAAAGTAGTTAATTTGGACAATGTTCACGCTGTTCGACATAATGAAACGCGGCTAGGAGTTGAGATTATGAGATAAAAATATGTAAAGGAAAATTAGTATTTTAGGGCGACATGGTGGTTCAGTGGTTAGCACTGTCACCTCACAGCAAGAAGGTCACTGGTTCGAGCCTCAGCTGGGTCAGTTGGCGTTTCTGTGTGAAGTTTGCATGTTCTCCCCATATTGGTGTGGGTTTCCTCCAGGTGCTCCGGTTTCCCCCACAGTCCAAAGAAATGCGCTATAGGTGGATTTAATAAGCTAAATTGGATGTAGTGTATGTGTGAATGCATAAGTGTATGAGTGTTTCCCAGTGCTGGGTTGCGGCTGGAGGGGCATCCACTGCATAAAACATATGCTGGATAAGTTGGCGGTTCATTCCGCTGTGGTGACCCCTGATTAATAAAGGGCCTAAGCTGAAGGAAAATGAATGAATGAATCAAAACTGTATTTTAATGTTCTAACATTTGCAGAACTTTTGTAGTCCTCTGAGGAACTGTATTAACAGAAAAATCGTTTGCGTTCCTTAAAGAAACTTTAAGCTCTTTTGCAAATTTACAAGCAAATATTTTGCAATTATTTACATTTGTTTATTCAGATCTTTTTAGGGACTTACAAATTAATTACTTAAAGAATTACTTGAAAAAATGTAATTTGCGTTAAAATTTGTGCATTTTCTTTGTGTTTACATGCAAAAAAATGTCCACTTCCTTCAGAAATGTAGCATTACTTGCAATAAAACATTCCTCCCTATAAAACATCATCATCATCTCACAGAAAGTGTTGCATTCCCACATGAAGTATTGCTTTTTCTACTTGTGAAACATGTGCATTCTCCAAAAAAAAATCTCCTGAACTTTAGAATTTTCAAAAAAAAAAAAAAACTAACTTTTGCGCTCCTCTGTGAAAAGGTTACACTTTTCAATTCACTCAGGAAGCCTTACATTTACACAAAAATCATTGGGATTTTTCACTTGCAAAACTTTCTCACAAGTATATTAGTAAGTATACTAATTTTTTTTCGTTGCCCTTAAAAACTGTGCAGTGCAATAGAGCTTTTCCTTCTCATTTTGTATATTATTTCCAACATCAATTTTGAACGTAATGTTCATCCAGTGGCAGATTAAGGCATGGGCAATAGGGGCGATCGCCCAGAGCGACATCTTGCTTGGGGCAGCACGAGGAGACTGTACAAAAAAAAAAAAAAGCCACAGTAAAAATCATCTGTGACCCAGTAAAACCTTTGATATACGATTTAATATATGCAAGTGTATTAATTCAGAGTGGTAATCCCAATATAAAGATGTTAGGGGCCATTCACATTTAACGTCTTTTGCACAGGCAAATTTGTTATTTTCTATGTGCAGCCGAAACAACGCTAGTGAAAGCAAACATGCCTCACAAGTGCATCAAGCTATCACTAAAGTTAATTTACTTTTGAGTGGGCCTTGGCCCAGTAGAACTTTATGTCTAGCAACATCCCTGGGTTTGGGTCAACTTTAATGGGGTATATGACAATATAATTGATGACTTTGCAGCAAAATAAAAGACAAGAAAGGTCTAGATGTATTAGTAAAATTTCTGATTGTTTGTATGCTGTTTCAATTGTCTATTTGAGACAATTACATGTGTTCCAATGGGAGTAATAAAAAGTCAATTCTTTATTTCTTAGGGGATTAGGGGGGCTGGGTTCGTCTAGGGAGCCATTTAAACTAGAACTGCCACTGTGTCCATCTCATTTTTTTTTTTTTTTACAAACAGATCTGAAAAAACATGAGCCAAGATAAAAACACAATGACAGGATTTTCACTTTGTATGAACTTCCTTAAAATAAACTCAAAAGCTTATAATGCCAGTACGATGACAAACCCAATAGCAAATCTGTCTTCAGAAATAAACTCCTTGAGTAAAAATAGTAGCTTTTTCCACACCTGATGTCTAAAAATAAAACCACATGAAACAAAAATACTGAGAATCTTGATTTCAAACCTGAATTTACCTGAAACAAAAAAAAGAGGGAAAAGAGTATCATCATCTCCTATTTAATCTCTAGATGACAGGAGGCATTTTCTTAAATTGAGGCAGACAAGATCACAGCTTTAAAACTGTCACTGGTAACCAACTGCACTGTCTCTCAGACTCTCCAATGAAGAGTTTCATTTCCTAATAGAGAGAAGGCCGGCCTCAGCCTCAAGACATTTCAAAAAGCCTGCCAGGCGTAATATGATAGAAAGCACTCAGCCTGACAGTGGTCCACCTGCTGATGCACACAAATGAGAATTCCTGCACTCCGTTAAAACCAACCGGTCACGAAAACCACGTCTCTAAGAGCAACTTCCATTTAATGTCACAGAATAATTTCTGGCGTGAGAGCAGGTCTGAGCGACGAAGAATCAGTAATGACTCCAAAATTGATTCATAATGCTATAATTTATTATTGAATGAATCTAATTTAACGCTGGAGAGAGCTGCCACAAATCGCTCAATAAAATCAACTTGTGGTATATGGTACGGTATATTATTTTGTGTGTTTGCGTGTGTCTTAAACTGGGGATGCCTTTCCACTGCACACAACAAATGACAAGCGACAGACCAGTCATTCATTTTGAACGATTTCAACTGCGGATCCATAAAAATATTTTAACTCTTGTGACTGGACCGTATGCGAATGGCCGACCAGATGTGATGTCTGTTCCAGTGTTGTCCAAGCAGGTCCATGCGCGCAAGATGCGAAATATGATTTTTTTTGTAATTTTTTTTAATCAGGAAAAAAAAAGTCATTTATAAAAAATATATATATTCATAAATGAGTAATAAATATATATATATACTTTTAAATGTCTCCACATTTCTTTCCAAAATTTTTAGAGGTCTATAAGTTTCTAGTATTTATTCATTCATTCGTTCAACCATGGTGAACGCACAGACAATAAAAGCTCTTGCTTTTGCACTCCTTTATTTAGGACACCGCAAGATCAGCTTCCCATGGTGCATGACAAAACTGAAAATTCTGTGCCACAAGGGGGCGTATTCCGACAGTTGTATCCAAATGTCGGGTGCAGTGGAAAAAGGGCTTAAGGCTGATTTATGCTTCTGCGTCAAACGAATGCCATGACCCACGACCCCTGCCTTGCACGTAGTCATGCATTTATACTGTTGCTCTGCAATAACAATTCCGAAACCATAACTGGCAGAAGGTTTTTATGTTCCTCTGTGTCGAGTTTCTTCGTGGTTGTTTTGTTTATTTTGATCATTAGCTAAAACTTGCTCATTGAGAGGCGGGAACCGACGGACGTGTATCAACTACTCATAAGGTAAACACAGGACTCGACACTTGTAAATACTCACTCCATTGGGCTCGCGGCTCACACTCTTACCAAAATGACCAATCACAGAGCTTGCAGTATGTGTCGTTGTGACGTGTAGTTACAATTTTTTAAAGGTGCTGCATCAGCATCAGCCACGGCGAGGGCTATGCGACCACGCAAGGCTGTGCCAGACCGTGGGATTGACACAGAAGTATAAATCAGCATTTAGATTTCTATTTGTTTAGTTTAAAATTGAAAAAAATCTATATCCTTCAAATTCCCAATCTGTGAGTACATTTTAAAAAGGTTTACCAGATAGCTCAAACAACAATAAAAATTCTGTCAGTTCAAATCTATAGATTTTTCTTCGTTCCATAGAAAGTATTATGCGATCTATTCATTTTCATTAATAAAAATCATACTACGAAATGGACTTGAAATGAAAGATATTCAATGATTACAAATTTTCTCATGAATAAACTATTAAGAAGTTAAGTGCAAAAAAACATTAAAAAAACGAAGATTTTTCCTGATCTTTATCCTAAAAAGATTACAAAGAATGACTTAAATCTGAAATCAATATCCCTCAAATTCTCAATCTGTGAGGTCCTTGTAAAAAGGTTTAGCTAAATAGTTCACACAACAATAAAAATTCTGTTATTTCAAATCTATAGAATCTGTTTCCTTCTATGGAAAGTAAAATGACAACTATTCTTTCATCTTTATACATCTTTTTTAATATTTTCATACTACTGATTGGATTTGAAACGAAGGTGGTTCAATTGTGATTTTTTTTATGGGTAAACTATTTCCCTCTCAAGATGTTATGTGCAAACAAGCATTTAAATGTAAGATTTTTCCTAACCTTTAACAAAAGATTACAAAGAATGACTTATAAATACAAAAAAAGTAAAAAATCCTGAGTCAATCTTAATCCAAACCATCAGATCTTCCCTGACCAGAACCTTTTATTATTATTAGTTCTAAATGTTTGTTTTAGGTAGATTAAAAGCATGTTTGACACACTTGAAGAAGTCCCAGGTAAGGAGTGTTTAAATGGCAGCAAGTGTAGCCCCTGATGACACAGATTTACTCATCATAAGCGACACATGTGAGGGTCCTGCACCGTCTAAAGCCTTTTCACTAATCAAACCCTGTCTGTGGAGATTGAGGATGGAGTCAGCGATGATACGGGCTGTTTTCTTCTGGTAGCCTCCTGACGTCACCATTAGGATGGGGATTCCTCGCCTCCGGGCTGCCCTGAAGATGATCTCATCCCTCTTTATGATACCCTGAGAGAGTGCGAGAAAGAGAGGTGAGTACTTTAGCAAAGGGTTTAATATGGGTTCATATGTAAGGCATTTCGGCAAATTAAAAAGTTAAAAGACCACTTAAAATGTATTTTACTGCATTTATTAAGAACAGGTTAGAGTTAGATTATATTGTAAATTGAAATCCTAAATATTGTCAATTAGATTTTTTTTTCTTCTGAAAATGACAATTTGGTCTGAATAACAAATGCAATTCACATGTTATTGCAGCAAATATTAATTTTATAGTTTTTTTTAAAGTTAAAACGGCTGGTACTGTGCTGTTTAAAAATAAATATAAACATGGCTTATAACAATATGGCACATTTTCATTATTTTCATTATATATATTATTTTATACATTTTTTTAAAGGAGGAAGGGGAGGTGAGTTATAAAAATGAAAAAGTTATTATTTGACGATCAGCTGTAAAATTTATCTAATCTATTTTTGGTCTGCTTTTGGTACTTCATTAACTCTGGAGTTAAAATTCCGGCATTTTTCACTAATACTCATATCATTCTAAACTCTCTTGTTCTTCTTGTGTTCTTCTTTAAAACACAAATGAAAATATTTTTAATCATGTGAGAGATTTCTGCCCCTTAATTGAGCTTCTGTTTTCCATTGATTAAATAGTAAATATATGCATGTAAAAGCCATAAATAATTATGTAATTGTGTCACTTAAGAAAACTTGGATTAAACTGCTTGTTTCAGTTAATTTATTTTTTTGTCTTTTTAGTAACATTTTGAGTAGTGAGGGAGGAGACTTTATATTTAATGAAAAGATAGATTTTTGTGTTTAAAAGAAAAAAACTAAACTATATAAGATAAATTAATAATAAAAAATAAAAACAAATTAAATAAAAACAAATTAAACAAAGAAATAAATCAAAAAATAAAATAAATCAAAATAAAATAAATAAAAATAAATAAAACAAACATAAAAAAATATTGTTTACACAAAAAAATGGAACAAAACAAAACAAAAAAAACGCAAATCAAAAGCACAAAACAACAAAACAAAACAAAACACAAAACCCAACAAAAAACAAAAATGAAATATAAAAAACGCAAAACAAAAAACTACAAAACAACAAAAAACTAAACAAAAAACTTAACACAAAAAAACAAACAAATCAAAAACAAATCAAAAACACAAAACAAAAAACACAAAACAAAACAACAAAACTGAAACAAAAACACAACAAAACAAAAAAACACAACAAAAACAAAACAAAAAACACAAAACAAAAAACTAAACAAAACAACAAAACAACAAAAAACAACATAACAAAACAAAACAAAAAAACTTAAAACAAAACAAACAAAAAACAAACAAAACAAAAACAAAACACTTGTGAAGGAGGTCTAAATTGATTAAACCGATACAGGCTTTTATAGGCCAGGCTAGAAAGCCCAGCCGACTTGAAGCAGTGTATCGTAGATCTGATATAATGTCTGAAAGGAAGGAAGAGTGACAGCTGTACCTGTGGGGAAATAGCCAGGCCCCCGAGAGGATCTCCATCAAGGATGTCTGTTCCAGCGTTGTATATGATAACGTCAGGTCGTGCTTCATTCAGTGCCCTTTCTGAATGGAGATCCACCTTCTGTAGATACTCACTGTCTTCCGTTCCCCAGTCCAGCTCCACTTTTCGTTTAATCGCCCCTGTCAGAAAGAAAGACCAAAAAGGGATTTCATTGCCTTCAAGAATTAATTCACCCGGAATGAAAATCTGTCATCATTTACTTTCATGCTGTTCCAAGCCCCTAAGACTTCTGTTCATTTTCAGAACACAAATGAAGATATTTTAATGAAACCTAAGAGATTTCTGCCCCTCCTTATTAAAATGCTTTAAAACATGTTGAAAACAACCTAAAAGTAAACCATATGACTGTGGTGGTTTAATCCCTGTCTTACAAAGTGATGTGAATGCTTTATATGTGCAAAAAAAAAAAAAAAGAAGAAAGTTTTTTTTCTTTTTGCAAAAAAATTTAACATTTAATCATGTTGTAGACACACTGTGTACATGCTGCTTCTATTCTAAAAATGCACATTTGTGAATTTGTGAACACCTAAATTCAATTGTAAATTGGGCTTATTGTACTACATTTTTTATACCATATAAATAAATATCACAATAAATGTCACAGAAAATGTAGTAATTTAACAATGCGCGTTTTCTACCACGGCTTGCCGCATTTCTTGCTGTCAACCTCTCCTTGGAACTGAAATAAATGTGTTGTGTTTCACAGAACATCCACCAGGTGAACCACATCAAACAACAAACTCCACTGTACTGAATACATCAAGATCATCTACAAATCTTCAAACCTTAAACCTTGTTTTAAAAAACGCAGGTTTACATTTTTACCATTATTTTGATTGTGTATTTATTTTATATTTAAGATAGATAGACTTTAAGATATATATATATATACTTTATATATAGCAGGATAACTTTAATCCTGTCTTTAAACTTATTTCAAAACTTACTATTATAAATAAAAAAGAAAATTAAGTCGTCAGATTGAGGGTTGTGGCAGCCTCTAGTTAACTTGAGTCTGTGAATCTATGACTTATCTCTATTGCTGCATCCCAATTTGCATACTATCCGTCCTAAATAGTATTTGAAAATAGAATTAGTATGTCCCAAATAGTAGTATGTTGAAAAAGAGTACGCCAAAGATTCCTGGATGGTTTACTATTTCCGGTAAAACTTTTAAGTGTAGAAGCGTCCATACTCTAACCGCTTATATTGTCCACAGTACATTGCGCATTGGACGGGAATTTGATTAGAACTACAAAAGAAATGGTGGAAGCACGAGACCAATCGCCAGGTAGAGAGGCTGCGGTTAAGATGTTTGTATGACTTAATTAATATCTAGGCCACTGGAAAATATTGAAACCTCGTTTTCTGTGTTATATTTCATCTGCAACAACAATAATGAACTTATATAAAGACGTGTTTGGGCATTAATGTCTGAATGCATAATTATCCAAAGACCTGAGGAGATTTCTCTGCATGAAAGACTTGTGAATGGAAGATTAACCTGCTGCTGCTTCTCCAATAAGGTAGGAAATTAAATACGACAGAAATGTGGATGATATGTGGATGATTGACAGGACTCATAACTAAGCAACATAACGATCTGTTAACGAGGAAGTAGTATGTCCCAAAGCTTGCATACTCTTTTGTTACAGACTCAAAAGTATATATTTTTCCTTCACAAAAAAGTACATACTTTTAGGGCATAGTATAAGTATGCAAATTGGGACGCAGCATGTGTTTCTCAGCATACAGTACTGTACGCCTCTTGTTTCTCGCAGCCACTCCACATGCGTACTGGACGGAGATCAAACGAATAGTGCTCCACTGTCATGAACAGAAGTGGTCACTGCACGACCAAACACCTCCACCTTCCACAGAGAAACAGCCACCCGCAGCATCGAGTCCTCTACCTTCAGAATTGGCCACTATTGAGAATGAAGCTCAGTTGCCCCCTACTGGTATCTGAGACGCCTGAAATGCGCATTTCTAAAGGCCAATATTTTGGCCTTATATAACATTTCATGTCGTTTTTTTATAGGCTACAGAACAAACCACTATTGTTAAAATGAATTGCCAAATCAAAAATAGCCTTTTAATTGGACTTCATACTGAATCTTGCTATATAACTAATAAAATATTATGCACCGTCATCATGGCAAAGACAAAAGAAATAAGTTATTAGTTGAAAAAATCTGTTAAACAGCACTTGGAAAATTTTGTTAAATAACTATGAAACCCTCTTATTCGGGTTAAGTCTGTAAACACTATAAATGAAGAGGACTTCTCTCCTCCTCAATCCCCGGATCTGAATGCAGACACTTTGGATAGCAGTGCAGCAGGTCTCTTGCCCTGTCTATTCCAAACATTAACGCTGCCTGTAATCTGGAGGATTTTAAACATAGGCGAACACAGCAGCACGGATATAGGCGATGTGTCTGAATGGTAACGAACTCAACTGATAAAATACAATGTTCGCCATTCTCCAATTCTCGTACTGCTCTCGCAACAAAAATGCTTGCTGTAAACCAACAGCTTAGCTGTATCGGCCCTGACAGAATCGCAAGGAAAAACATGCAACAAACCCCATTGATCATGGAAACAAACACATACGACCCTTCATGAATGGCTAAAAACTCATGTGCGGACGCGGTCTTACCCATTCACAGCTTGACAGGTCTGCCTGGCTTTTGGAAAGCACGTGCTCTCATAAATAATACGGAAGCAGGGTCTTCTCATAGGATAAGAAAACTCCGCTATGAATAATAATGACAAACTGACGCGTTACGTCACCGCTTTTGATCCCACCCAAAAAATTATTTTAAACCCGGAAGATAAAACTAGTTGACAAAAGCTCAAAATTATCCAGCTTTCCCCACAATTAAAGCTGACAGGTGCTAACGTTGTCTTAACTGATGCTCAACACACACAAATCTGTTAAAATAAAAAAAAAGTACTCCAGGTGTCTTGAACCTTTAAATTTACAGGGCTGATCATTTTGTGTAATCCTTCCACAATGCCATGGTTACTGGTTACTACAGAAAATTCATAGTAAATCAATAGAATAGCCTTCTAACTGTATTCAGTTTTCAGCTAATGTAAATGAGCAGCCTAGGCTATCTGCAAACTTAGCTACAAATGCTTTAAAAGAGTGAGAAGATGATGACAAATTGTTTATTTTGGGCCTGAACATTTTCTGAAAAAAAAATACATAAATATAAATTTAATATATTACATTTCATTCCAGAAAGGAAGGATTTTTCTCACTAAATTTGCTGGGTATATAACTGAAAAGAAGTAACTATTTAGTTTTAGAAAGTAGTATAAACTAATGTAATGTGCTTTTCCCCCGTTTATTTAAGCCTGGATTAAAGGCAAATAGAGCACAATACCTTTTCCTTCTCTGAGGCTTTCCTTCTCTGAGGCTTTTAAGGCCTAATTAGTCTCCTTTACTGGCAGATGAGAGGACGGCGGATACACAAAGTAAGAAAACGAAGGTGCTTTCTTTTTGAACATACTGAGAAGTCACAGAGGGAAAATGGCTTAGAAAGAAACTAATGAAAAATTTGAAGAAAAAAAAAAGTCCATAAAAAAACTTATCATTAAAAGACAGGACATTTTTACAATGGATCAACAGAAAGTATAAGTCAGAATGCACATATAAAAAACCTTGTGTTTAGCTGGTTATCGTATGTACTGTAAATGCTTTAATGAAATCATCTCAGGTCTGACAAGTTGCGTGCACTGAAGCTTAACAGAGCAGGGTTCTTTCTGTCAGTCCTGCTCAAATGTTTGACAGAGCGAGTTAGAGGAGTGCAGATAATGGATGCGTTAATTGACTAAGATTATAATGTGAGCGTATCAGTGACAGCTGAAGCGTGTTGTCAGTCATTCCTTCTGTTTCTCTGATTTCCAGCATAGCATTCACAATATTTCTTGGAGGAAATACAGTTCATGCAATCAAAGCAGAAAAAGAGGATCAATCACCATTCAGTTTGCAAATATGGAAATGACATCTGACATCAGGACATATTCTTTTCTTGCCTATTTTGCCTTATACACAATATACAGTTGAAGTCTGAATTATTAGCCCCCTGTATATTTTATTTTTCCAATTTCTGTTTAACTGAAAGATTTTTTCAGCACATTTTTAAACATAATAGTTTTAATAACTGATGTCTAATAAATCATTTCTTTTATTTTTGCCATGATGACAGGAAATAATATTTTACTAGATATTTTTCAAGATAATATTTAGCTTAAAGTGACTTTACTAGGTTAATTAGGTTAACTAGGCAAGTAAAGGTAATTAGGCAAATATTTGTATAACGATTGTTGTGTAGAAAATAATATATATATATATATATACATATATATATATATATACATAATATATATATATACACACACACACACAGGTTGGTGCTAATATAGGGTGCTAATAATTTTGACCTTAAAATGTTTTTTAAAAAAGATTAAAAACTGCTATTATTCTAGCCAAAGTAAAAGAAATAAGACTTTCTCCAGAAGAAAAAATATTATAGGAAATACCGTTAAAAATTCCTTGCTCTGTTAAACATTATTTGGAAAATAATATAAAAATAAAAAAACAGGATGGCTAATAATTTTGAGTTTAACAGTATGCACATAAGATATAGAAAGATAAGAAAATAAAATATTACAAAAACATGAATTATGCCATTATTATATTTGTAACTGTCTGGGGGAAAAAGTCCTTCATAAGTTTTAAATATGAAAACATTGTTATCAGACCTTTATAGAACAAAAACAAAAAAAGCCTTAATCAATAATTGGTGGAATAATCCATTTCTTATAACAACAAACAAACAAAAAAAAAGTGTTATTGAATTTGTAAGCATCTGACTAAAATGCTCTAAATTACAATATTTTAATAAAAAAAAATCTGGAAGAAATATCAAATTAAATGTTAACCATCTCTCTCTCTACACTGTAATTATTATATACACTACCAGTCAAAAGTCTGGGGTCAGTACTATTTTTAGATGTTTTAAAATAAGCCAAACCTGCTCACCAAGGTTGCATTTATTTCAAGTGTGTACATATATATCTGTATATACTGTATCTGTATATAAATTATAATACTGTAATTTAATAGTATTTTATGATTCATGCTTGTTTTGTGTCGTTTTCTGATTTATTTATGCTTTTGAATTGCATCATGGGACCTTGATATTTCCTTTAACAACTTTCCTTACAACAACTTTGAAAAGGTAATTTTTATAGACCTTTTAAATAGTTGATACTGTTAGTGATACTGTTTATTGTCTGGGTACACTCTCAGAAATAAAGGTACAGGAGCGGTCACTGGGGCAGTACCTTTTCAAAAGATACATATTTGTACCCAAAGAATCCACATTGGTACCTCAAAAGGGCATATTATTGCCCAAATGTACCTAAAAAGTACCTTTAAGGTACCATTATGAACCCTTCAGGTACAAATTTGTACCTTTTAAAAAGGTACTGCCCAGTGACAGCTCCTGTACCTTTATTTCTGAGAGTGTAGAAAATTTTAAATAATGGTACAAAAACCTGGTTAAACTGCCAGTACATTTTTCTGATATTTTACAGACTTAAGTCTATAAATATGTAATATTTCTTACAAAAAATATTGTTTCAAACTACTTAACTGTCAACAAAAATCACTGTTAAACTGCACAGTTGAATTTTTATAATCAATAGTTGACAAAGCAGACATAAAGGTACAATAATGCAATTCATAACCTTCCATAAATGGAAAATGCCTGTGAACAAACAAAAAGACACAAAATACGTAAACCTTTTTTACAGTACACACACACACACACCATATTTTTTAAAGTCATTAGGACACACTTCAAACTACACTGGCATCCTTCCAGTTGTATGAGGGTAGCAAAACGCTGCCCCCTGTAGGAGAGCAAATGCATTTATTTTTTCACAAAACAGTGTTCATCTCTCTCAGTAACACAATTTCATTATTTATGTGTGTGCAAATATATCAGTGTGTAGAGATATGCCAATAAAGAGCAGGTTTGGCTTAAATTAGTCAGATAACCATGATCCATGAAGTGCTTGAGTTTCTCGTATCACTGTCGGACAGGATATCTTTACATAATCAGGATCACTTCAGATCCTCATTTACACAGTCAAATGCACATTCACTCACTCTTTGCATATCCATCTCCTGGATAGATGTGGCGATTATAGACATCCATTATGTAAACGCGTCTGTCTTCCAGGAAATCCCGCTCGTGGCCGTTTCCCTGCAATATGCAGCAAACAGGAGATAAAAGTTCACATTACAGGAATTACTGTACTAATATGTATAACTGATAAGACTAGTAATAATATAGGACTAACTCTGCTGGTGTTATCAAAAGCTACACTACGATATAAATGTAGGCTACTCTAGTGGTTAGCGATTAGCTAATCTGGAAAATATGACAGACTTTATGCATTTTCAGCAATACAAACGTTTAAAATGAGGTGAAATTACAATCAAATCAAACATTTCAGAACATTCAATGAATTATGTGAATGTATAAAATGTAGAAATAAAAGAAGATGTTCAAAATAACTGCCTTGCTCATTACCACATTAGGTATATGTTATATTATGTTATACACTCACCGGCCACTTTATTAGGTACACCTTACTAATACCAGGTTGGACCCCCTTTTACCTTCAGAACTGCCTTAATCCTTCGTGGCATAGATTCAACAAGGTACTGGAAATATTTCTCAGAGATTTTGGTCCATATTGACATGATAGCGCTGTGCAGTTGCTGCAGATTTGTAGGCTGTACATCCATGCAAATCTCCCGTTCTACAACATCCCAAAGGAACTCTATTGGATTGAGATCTTGTGACCGTGGAGGCCATTTGAGTACAGTGAACTCATTGTCTTTTTCAAAAAACCAATCTGAGATGATTCACACTTTATGACATGACGCGATAGCTTGCTGGAAGTAGCCATCAGAAGATGGGGACACTGTGGTCATAAAGGGATAGACATGGTCAGCAACAATACTCAAGTAGGCTGTGGCATTGACACGATGCTCAATTGGTACTAATGGGCCCAAAGTGTGCCAAGAAAATATCCCCCACACAATTACACCACCACCACCAGCCTGAATCGTTGACAAAAGACAGGATGGATCCATGCTTTCATGTTGATGACGACAAATTCTGACCCTACCATCTGAATGTCGCAGCAGAAATCGAGACTCATCAGACCAGACAACGTTTTTCCAATCTTCTATTGCTCATTTTTGGTGAGCCTGTGCAAATTGTCGCCTCCGTTTCCTGTTAGCTGACAGGAGTGGCACCTGTTGTGGTCTTCTGCTGCTGTAGCCCATCTGCCTCATGGTTCGACTTGTGCATTCAGAGATGCTCTTCTGCATACCTCTGCTGTAACGAGTGGTTATTTGAGTTACTGTTGCCTTTCTATCAGCTCAAACCAGTCTGGCCATTCTGCTCTGACCTCTGGCATCAACAAGGCATTTGCGCCCACACAACTGCCGCTCAGTGGATATTTTATCTTTTTCGGACCATTCTCTGTTAACCCTGTTAACTGTTAATCTCTATTAACAAAGAGATGGTTGTGGGTGAAAATCCCAGTAGATCAGCAGTTTCTCAAATACTCAGGCCAGCCCATCTGGCATCAACAACCATGCCATGTTTAAAGTCACTTAAATCAACTTTCTTCCCCATTCTGATGCTTGGTTTGAACTGCAGCAGATTGTCTTAACCATGTCTACATGCCTAAAATAGCTACATGCCTAAATGCATTGAGCTGCTGCCATGTAATTGGCTGATTCGAAATTTGCATTTATGAGCAGTTGGACAGGTGTACCTAATAAAGTGGCCGGTGAGTGTATTATATTATATTATTCATTCATTCATTCATTCATTCATTCATTCATTCATTCATTCATTTTCTTTTCGGCTCTGGGAAACATTCACACACACTCATTCACACTCATACACTACGGACAATTTAGCCTACCCAATTCACCTATACCGCATGTCTTTGGACTGTGGGGGAAACCGGAGCACCCGGAGGAAACCCACGCGAATGCAGGGAGAACATGCAAACTCCACACAGAAACGCCAACTGACCCAGCCGAGGTTCAAACCTGCGACCTTGTTATTGTGAAGCGACAGCACTACCTACTGCGCCGCCCCATATTATATTATATTATATTATATTATATTATATTATATTATATTAT